>CAUJNA010003629.1:172500-290000 GCA_963377175.1 Effrenium voratum
GACATACTTGTGTGGCCCTCGTTAGTGTTTCGAGGAAAACCCTTTCAGGGGAACCAGTTGCTTGGACTCCTTTGTAGGTGGCCATGCTTCCCCAACACCCATAATGGTCGTCTAAGATGCCCCAGGACCTCATAAGGTTTGACCAAATGACAACCTGTTGGTAGCTTGGCCAAAACAAAAAACGGAGCATGGGAAAACCAAGCGGTCAAAGGGTCGGTGCACTTTGGGCAAGTGAGTTGAGTCTGGGTGTCCAATGGCCAAATGAGAACCGGATCTATGCCCAGCGGCTACCCCAGCAGCCAGCTTCTTCCTCCCTCCATACTGCCAGACGACACCCAGGCTCTTGGTGCGCTCCTGACAAAAACAAACAACTCCGAACATTCCTCGGCGCCGGTGACCCGGCACTATCTCCTTTTTTTCTTTCCGGGGAGCAGAAAAGAGGACAAACATAGGAACCCCTCTATTGCGCCGCAAACGCCAGATTCAAGGGCCCATCCTTTCCAACCAAGTTCCTGGGTGTTGCAAAGGCAGACATTGGAGGAACCCCGCCTCTGGGTTCCAGGGCTAAACCAAGCCCGCGTTTTTTGGGGGTTGTGTCAACGCTGAACAGGGATTTTGTTTTGAATCGCCCAAGTCCCATTCCAAAAAAGTCGCCCTCCCTCCCAAACAAGAGTATTTTTGCTAGGGGTGCCCTTTTTGAGGTTGGCTCGAAAGGGAGCCAAAAGCAACAAATGCTATTGTTCAGGGCCCCCTGAGGTTTCAGGTCAAACTCCCCCTCCCCAACTCCATTCTTAAGGACATGGGACAATTCGGCCTTCCACGAGGTTGGAAATTCGAGATCCCCAGGTCCCGAACATCAATGGCTGGATCTTGTCCGACGTCTGCGTGCATTTTGCGGGTGGCGTAAGGTGGGGTGTTAAGGGTGGGTTTATTCGTGTGCGTTGCGATGGGCTTAAAATGGACCCGTTTAGGGTGGGCTTCGGGCGGGTTCAGCGTTTCGGGTTTCTTCAGGTTTGGGGCTGAAGCGAAATTCTGCCATCTCCGACAAAACAGTTCAGGGCTGTGGGGAATGACCACTTCTGTGATACAACAGAAAGGGCTTCCCAAAGACTATTTTGAGAATAGAAAGGGGGATTCCCTTGTATCACAGAAGTGGGGAGAAACCCTTTGATCCCACAACCCTGAAACAGTTGCTTCAGCGTAGAATGTCGCAATAAGCTCTGCAAGCTGAGCCCCAAGGATACCCTAAACAAGCAGCGACAAGCTATGACAACGCGTTCAACCCAAAAGGAAATTCAACGCTTTGCGCAAAGATGATACGTCAGGAAAACAATCCGACCAAGCCCCTGCACGCGCAACGCCGTGCAATCTCCAGGCCACTCATAGCCAGCGGTGCGAAAGGCAAAATGCCCAGGGCTTGGCAAGCTCAGCGCCGGAGCCGACAAAAAGTTCACGTTTCTAAGGCGACCGCCACCTCTCTGGTCCATCTCCAGTTGCCCCCATGGACGGTAGAAACACAGAGGCGCAGGATTGATCCAGGGATTCTCAGCGATCAAGGGATGCGGATGCCTTGCTGAGTGTAAGCACGACTGGAATGATGAGCGTCCGTGGCTACTGACGGCGTTGGACAAGCCGATTTTGAGACCAAGCGCTGCATTGGTTGGGAGCGCTTTAGACGAGGTGAGCGCTCTTAGTTTCTCAATCATCAAAGCCTCTGCCCATTGCCCATGATAGGGTTGCCGCGGCCAGGCTGCGCCACCCCCGAAGGCACCCAACGGCCCGCCAAGAACAGAATGCAGGGACACGGCAGGTGTCCGCTTCCAGGATGTAGAGGGTGTAGCTTGCGCGGTTTGGTTGCAGTGTGCGTTTTTCGCTCAACTCCCCTATTCAACGCATCATTACATGTGAGGCCCACACACCCCTCTTTTTACAAGCTCCGATGGGGTTTGGGTTGGTGCAGGGTTGGTTTGGGGTAGGTGTGGGGCAGGTGGCTTTGTGTTTAGGGAAATGGGGGAGGATTAGCCATCTTAAAAGGAAACAAATGGACGCCAGCCATCTTAGGGCCCGATTCCCGATTCCTATTGGTCTATTTTGACCACCCCCAAGGTCCAAACCCACAAAGCTTGCCCCATTTCCGCTTCCCTCTGGGGTTTGGATTGGTGGAGCTGTTCGGTTCCCCTGTAAGTCCAAACCCCAGAAACTGAACCAAACCAGGAGGCTTGTGTCAACCAAATCGCCTCCCTCGGTCTTTCGTCTTTAGACCTGGCTGTGGGTCAAAAACGGGTACCCAAACTGGTACCCTGGTAAATGGAATTCAGGACTAAAACCGTCCAATTCCTGGCGAAATCATTTTGACCCACGCCCACCTTACCACGGCTAAGGTTCGACCCCTCGCTTCGATTTGTTCGACGAAACACCGGACTCCTCCGGCTCCATCGCCTGCACCTCCGCCGAGAGGTCCTGGCGCTGACTTTCCAGCGCCTCCAACCTTCGCAGCGAAAAACTGTGTCAAGCTGCGGAAAGCAGCGGAAAGATCCACCGATCTTCAGACCCTGGCTCATGACCTCACACGAAAAAACCACAAAAAACAAGAAAAAAACAACATTTAACATGGTTCTACATGCTTCACACAATTTCTTCATTGAAAGCAACCTGTTTTCCGAGAAAACCCCAGAAAGCAGGGCTTCGGGTTTTGGGGCTTTGGCTTTCACCGCCGGGAAGCGGAGGCCAGCACCTCCCACGTATACCCCAATATCCAAGAAGCACTCGTGTGTTGCACTCGGGTCTAGATGGTCTAGTTTTGTAACCACCTTCTTGAGTTGTTCGGAGGTCCAGGGGGGGTTGTCTGCCACATGGCCGCTTTGTCTCCTTGGCATGCTGGCATGCTGGCATGCTGGCATGCTGGCATGCTGGCATGGGGGGATTGGACACCTATGCACCGGATGTCTGGTGGGGTGTCTTGTGATTTGTCGTTGGCTTCGCGTCCAACCAGCGCAAACGGCTCGTTTTTCTTCTATCGGTTGTCTGTTGGCTTCTCTCTAAAACTAGCTCGAAACTTTGCTTTTTTTGTTCTGGCCATGACCTGTGTAGAGCCTTTGGGGGTAAAGTGGTGGTCAGGAGTCTTGCATCGGGGCGGTGCTCAATAAAGCATGTGGGCTGTTCTCACGGTTGCATGCCTGTGCTATGAAACAGCACTGCAAGACTCCAAAACGCAAAACACATCACAAGCGAACACTGACATACATCATACATCTCAACAATCATAAAACTGATCAGGCACACAACAAGTCATATCAAACAATGGACGAGCAAACTCCCATAATCAAAAGCGATGGCGCACGCAACACGCAAACATGTCAACAACAAGCAAGCAAACAAGCATAGGCAATGACCATTGCTCAGAACTAGTAACTGACAACGTGATGTTCATATAGAATTGGTGACCTGCCGTGTCACATGTGAGATCCTAAGCCTTCCTGTTGCAATGTTCCCTCGCACGTCTTTGCCTCAATCTTGCGGCGAGCAACAAACCTCAACCTTGGACAGAGGAGTGAGAAGCCCCCTCTAATAGCGTAGAACCCCCCCCCTGTGACAAACTTTTGCTTGCTCCCCCAAACAAACCAATAGACAAAATTAAAAGGGGGGGGGCAAGGAGATGCACGTTGGTACGATGATCAAGACACCCGGCAAAATCTTGGGGCTGAATGTGCATTGCACAACGCCATGGTGTTTTTTTCTTCAGGCAAACTTGGCATCAGCGCCTTTCATGTGTCGCTTCTTGCCATCTTTATGAGACCCTTGCACAACAGCCAGGTTTGCAACAAGAATCGTCCAAGGGAGATAGTTGTAAATGTGTGAATCAAATGACGGTAAAGAGATCATAGATTTGCTTGAGGCTACTTTCTTGAGACGCACATGGCCCTATGCTTCAAGCAAAGTACCGTACTCCTCTAATTCCAAACCATTGGAGAGCCAATACCAATATCAAGACATGCCAAGCAAATCCAACAAGTAAGCAATGCATCAATACTGATCCCCTGCCCACAATTCTACCAATAATACTTAAGGAAGACCTACCTTGGAGTCCAATGTTGCTTGTCACGGCCGCGGGCAACGCATTGTCGAGCTCCGCTCCGAATCACTCACCCCCCCACCCACACACACCTGGTATTAAGGGAAGTCCCTTTGGGTGAGGGGCATTCCGACCCCCACTTCATGACTAAGTTCAATCGTGGGTCCAAATAATTGACTCACCGTAGGTTGACGGAGGCACCAGCACCGGCGAATTCTCTGCGAACTTGTTCAGCTTCAAATCAGGGTGCCTTTTGTCGCCAGGAAACATCACTCCACCCAAAGGAAACTCACTTTGAAAGCCAAAAGGTGATGATGAAATCGTCCAAACAGGGCACATAAATACCCTTGCCTCGGCATCGCCTTCCCTACCCGACCCCCGCCTCTGCATGCAGTCGGTCTCCGCTGTTTGTAGCATTTCAGCCGCTTCCTGCAGGCGAGTCTGTGCGTCTAGCTCGACCGCCCAACAGCTCTTCCGTTCAGCAAAGCGAATACTCATGGCCCATGGCTCAACCCCACCAACGAGCACTGCACACGCGGCAGATGCCAACAGACGCTGGCCTTGCGGATTTGTAACATTCTCCAGGCCCACAAAAGCAAGGCACAGGTTCACTGGCAAAGTCAGCAACCCAGCGACCACTTTGCATGACGTAATCTGCACTTGGACCCACCCACCAACAGCGGATGATGAGCATGTTCATAAACCACCAAAATGAGGGCAGGGTCCCCAAAGGAAACAGCTGAAGATTGACAATGCACCATGAGCTGGCAAAGAAATCAGTAAATATGAGCTGTGTAACTAGGCAATCCTTTTCACGTAAGGCTTGCAAAGGTAATAGCTCATAACAATGAGCGCCTCAAATGAGCCACCGTCAAAATGTCTTGCTTCCGCAAGAGGACAGGGCACATTAGGCAAGTCCCCTGATTTTGTGGGAAACTTAGAGCTCGTACCCCAACGCCTCTTCAAATGAGGCATAGACTACTGGAAGTACTCACCGAGTCTCATATTTGCAGTCTGTGTGTTTGGCTCCAAATGAGGCAGCCCAAAAAAAAGTGGTTGACTTCCCCTTGGTTTCCCTCTTAAACCACCCCCAAACAGGTTTCTACCCGCTTAAAAAAAGAGGCCAGGTGCCTGCCCTCGGGGTGCTTTTGGTTTTCTGAGGGGCTAAATGACAAGACTTTGGGAACTTGGGATGGCCAAAAAAACACACAAAACAAAAAATAATCGTCATGAGAAGGGGAAACCAAGGACTTGGTAGGTGTCAACCCCATGCTTTCATCAACCCCAGTTTGTTCATAGGGGGGTGTTCCTGGGTTAGTTGGGAATCATCGACATGCATCCTTCAGCCCCCTTGAGTCAATCTGGGTGAATTATAATTGTGGTGCCGCTATTCAGAAGCGGTCTTTTCCTCGACACAAAAACGGCTCCATTGTGCATGGTTTGATTGCCTATACATGAACCCCTCTAGTTCACACTCCTCCCAGGTACAATCCGTTAGGCTTGCACCTGCGCTACCGGTTCCGCCCCTCAGCTCAAGCCATCCTCGATGTAGGTCATCACCCCGGGATCCTGGCGTACCCCCTCCCTCTGACTCCGGCGCATGAGAGTGCTCTTTGCAGCCGAGGTGGATGGACAGTGGTGGCCAGCTGCAGCTCGGTATGTGGTGGAGAAGGAGAAGAGAACAAGGCAGAGAAAAGAGGGCACGATACCCAGATTCTGCCAGGAGGTAATGGTGAAAAAAAGGAAGTGGAAGTCGGAGGAGCTGGGCCCAAGGCACGTCAAGGGGAAGTATTTGGCCCCGGTGGTGGACGATGGAACAGTCCAGGTGGCTGCCTATGTGCTGCACCACTGGAAACCTCTCCCGGAGCCAGTGGACGGGTGGCAATTTGTGGAACCATATGTGATGAGGGAGAAGAGCGCGAGCCGGAGGAACCCTATCGTGTCCGGAGGAGGATAAGAGATAAGACCCAAAAGAAGGTTGGAAGACGAAGGGGTTCTGGTGAGGTTGCGGGCGCTCAGATCCACAATAGAGGAGGAGGAGAAGGCGGTGACGAACGACGAGCCGGAGGTGATGGACATTGTGGTGAAAGCCCTAGAAGGTTTGAAGAAGGAAGAAGAGGAGTTGAGGAGCAGCACAGAGGTGGAAAAAGACGAGGAGCAGATACTCCAGACCAAGATCGTCAGTGCCAAGGAGGTGGAGATGAACCTGGAGGATTGGAAAGCACCCATGAAAAAGGAGCTGGACACCATCGTGGAAGAAAAGGGTGCAATCAGCACGGACGTGGTGGCTTTGCGGTTGGCGTTGAAGGAAGCGGCGGTTCGCGGGTGGCAAGGAGGCACTGTGGACGTGAAAGGAGCCTTCCTGAATGCCCCGCTGCAGGCAGTTGACCAGGAAGGAGAGCTGACGGTGGCCATGCGACCGCCGGCAGTACTGGTCCGGATGGGGTTGATACCCAAAGGAAAGGGGAGCTGTGGATCGTCAACAAGGCAAGGTACGGCCTACGACAGAGTCCGAGGTGCTGGTCGGACTACAGGGACGACGAGATGAGGAGGTGGAGAATCAGCTATGGCAAGCGTTGGCTGAAGTTGGAGCAGATGAGGAGCGAACCGAATCTGTGGCTGGTGAAGAAGGTAGAGGACGACTTGAATCCGGAGGAGCTGGTCGGCCTACTGCTAGTCTACGTGGACGATTTCATGCCGTTGGGTGTGGAAGGAGTGCCTCAGGCCCTCATGGAAAAGATCAAGGGCACGTGGGAATCATCAGAGGAGAGCTGGTTCGGCAAGGAGCCGGTAAGGTTCTGCGGGGTGAACATCTCTGTGACGGAGCAGGGGATCACCTTGGACCAGATGGACTACATCAAGGAGATCATCGATCGGAACAATGTCACTGGCAAGTCGGTGATCCCCATGAGCAAGGAGTGCAGCGAGCCAGAGGCAGAGATCGGGATCACGGCGGAGGAGATTCAGACGGGTCAGCGCCTGGTGGGCGAGTTGATTTGGCTGGTCACCCGGAGTAGACCTGACCTGGCCTACGTGGTTTCGAGAATGTCGAGTTTCGTGTCCAAGGCTCCACGATGGGTGCAGAGAACCGCGACCCAAACACTGCGGTACCTCAATGCGACCAAGACGGAGGGCATCCTGCTGGATAGGGACATGGGGGAGGACACAGATGGAAGAAAGAGTAGAGGAGCGGGCTTGGAGGTCATCACAGATGCGAGCTTCGCGCCAGGCGGCGAGATTAGCCATGGCTGTGTAATGGTCAAATGGCAGGGATCAATGCTGGCGTGGAGATCTTCGAGGCAGAGCTTCCCTACGCTGTCGACGGCCGAGTCCGAGCTGATGGAGATGATAGAGGGAATGGTTCTTGGGGACTCGGTAGACGCGTTGATTCAGGAGATCAAGACGGAGATGGACTATTCGCGGACGTTGATCGGGGACAACCAAGCGGCGGTCTCGCTGTGCACAGGAGATGCTGGTAGAGTGCAGATGGGGGACTGGCGGATAGTGCATCGGATGGGCGCCAATCTGGTCGCCGACATGGGCACGAAGTGTCTGCCGGGAACTCGCCTACGTGATCTGCGCAAGATGGCAGGTTTGGTGGAGATTGGAGCACCGAAGCCAGAAGAAGGAGGGCTCGTGGACCTGGAAAAAGGAAAGGCGGCGTTGGCCATTTTGGCATGCTGCATGCAAGTCCAGGCAGTGGCGGCGAAAGAGGAGAAAGTCGAGGAAGAAGATCAGGGAGACTACAACGCCTTTGGTCGGCTTCGGCATCCTGGTGGCCCTTTTCAATCAAGGTGACGGCGATGGTGAAAGAGGCATGCGAGAAGAGAAGCAGAGGGGAACATGCGTCTGTAAGGGCGATGCGTGGACACAACAAGATGCCGGCGGGTGACGAGGAAGAGGAGTCGGAAGAAGAGGCTTCATCGTCGTCGAGAGCATCGGCATCAACTATAAGGAGAAGATCCACTACTACCGGAGGTGGCGGAGGGTCGGAAGTATTGGGTGCTAGATCAAAAGCAGCACCAGATGCCATGAGGAGGCCGTTGGAGAAAGGAAAGGGTGGAATCCGTTCTGGAAAAGGAAAAGGGAAGCCGATCATCAATGCACCATGGAGGAGGGATTATGCGAGGAGGCACCCCGCTCCGCCTTGGAGGAATGAGGACCAACCGCCAGAGCGGCAACTGGTCCAGATCGAGGAAAAGGTGCACAACGAAAGGTGGGACATTCCGGACGAAGAGCTGTTCTTCAACAAGAAGGACAGGATCGCACACCACACCAGAGAGTGCGCCGGAAGTCGAGCAGAGGCAAGGTATGTCTGCACATGGTGCTTCGCACAGGAGCTCCGGATGCAAGACGTAGAAGAGGAGCATTCGGTCCCCGTCATCGTGAGGGACTGGAAGCCGGTGCTCACCACAGACTACGGGGTCAGGTACCATTACTCCCTGAACTGCCCCACTTTGGCGGCAACACGGAGGTGGGATGCCTTCGACCGGTGCCGACGACCTCATTCTTGACTTCAAGTGCTTGATGGCCACTTCTGCTCGCCCATTTGATCTCCAATCGTCTGCCGCCGTACTCGTCTTCGCGATGTCCCGGTTGAAGCACCACCGGCGCAAGGCATGGTTCATGAACTCCTTGCCCCTGTCGCTATGCAATCGCGCCACTGGAAAACCTTGGCGCTTCAATTCCAGATACATCGTCTGTATGGCGTCCAAAACTTCTTTGCCTCCTTTCGTCGAGAGAGGCACTGCCAGCGTGTGGACTTCAATCTCCAGCGGCTCCTCTCTCTTCTCCTCATCCTCTTCGTACTCGTCCAGGTCGCCCTCTTCCATCTCTCCATCTTCCTGTTCTCCGACCAACTCCTCCAGCTCGAAGTCCCAGATCCCTTCTGGGGGTTCTGGATCAGCCGGATCATCAGGGTCTCCTTCTTCCTTCTCTTCTTCTTGAGGCTCTTCCTCCTCCGGGCCCTCTAGCTGGAAGATCGTCCGCCCGGCCCATCGGCTCTCGTCCTCAAAGACCTTTTCCGTCTTTTCGGCATTCCTCCAATCGTCCATGAACATCTTCAACGGACCATCCTTAGTTGTCCGTGCTATGGTCCTCCTCCGTCCCCGTAGTCGCTCCACAGGCACCGGACATCCTGGGGCATCGTCAGGGAAGAACCTTACCTTCCGGTGGCTCTTGTGCACCCTGATCACGTACTTGCCATTGGCGCTGGTGGTCCAGTAGTCCTCCGGTCGTTGCCCGGGTTGGTCCGGTTTCTTGACCTCCTCCAGATCCTTCGCCTTGCCAGCTTCTCCACCTCCATCTCGTTCCTTCTCCGGGATCTCCTCAGACTTCAGCGGATTCTTCGGCCATGTGTACGCGCCCACTGCAGCTCCGCCCGTCGATGTCTCTTCCTTTCTTCAGCGGTCCGGCCAAATCCAACGAAAGGCAGTAGGCGTGCTTGTGCTTGATCCTCCTATGGGGTCGGTCTTGACCACTCGCCTCCTGACAAACTCGGCAGTCCCTCCTCATCGGGCAATGTCCCGCCGCGATGCGCTCCTGCCAACTCAGCTTCCGCAGCTTCACCACCTGCTTCCTGACCTGCGTCAGAATCGCTCTCGCCACTTCTCTCATGAGTCCCGGAGCCCACCTTGCGAGGTTCTTTGAGTCTCTGAGGTCCACCTCTTCCATCCGGGCTCTTGACACCAACCCGGTCACCCTTCTCTCGGGCAGGTCGATGTAGAGGTTGGTCCCCAATGTCGTCGGCTTTTGTGCCGCTCCTCCGAAGTCTTCCTGGTAGAACTCGTACTCGGCCATGCCTTCCATCTCCTCAAATGCTTCCCACATCATCACGTCGTCCTCCCAGACCGCCTTTTTCTCATGCGGCGTGAGGTCGCTCCTCCCAAACGGCTCTTCCGGTGACCTCACCGGTCGTGGACCACCGGCAGGTAGTGGATAACTCCTGGTCCGGCAATTCGGTCCACCCACCACCGCATCGAAACGGGAATCCAACGCGCCCCGCAGCAGGGCTGCATAGAGTTCGTCCGACATCATGTCGTGCTCCGGCCCACGCTGCAAGTCAATCTCCAAGACGTCCATGCGGTCGCCTCCAAGCTCCTTCACCGCCCTTTCCAGGGTGTATCCTTCACGGGGTCCCGCGTATAGGTCCAGGATGGCTTTCCGGCCTTTCTGCTCCAAGGACCTTCTCCGTCTCCGATTCCATGGGATTGCCCGCAATGTTTCCGCCGGCTGTAGTTCCACCACCTTTCTGACCGTTTCCCAGTCCAGGACCTTCTTTAGCTTTACTTCGCTAATCCGGCCCTTCCTTTTCTCCTTCCCCTTTTTCTCAAGCTCCTCGAGCAACTTCGTCGCCGTCCGCTGGGTCACATAGGGGCATCCATCCTCCATGTGAATCCGCAACGCTCCCAGCTCTGGATGTACCACGCGGCACTCATCCCCATCCCACGTCACCACGCAGTGCAGCCTCTCCACCAGCAGACCCAACGGAATGATGGAGCCCACGCCTTCGTTCTCCTGGACGATGATGCCTCCCTCCGTGATCCGCATCTCTCCCCCGGCCAGGGCAACATCGATCTCGTCCAGATTCTCGATGTCTTCACCTTCTTGCCGGGCACGTAGAGGATGCGTTGCTCCCGAGTCCAGTAGCCCACCATCACTCCACCTCCCTTGAGCGTTTACCTGGGCCCTTTTGAGAGACCCAGATCTCAACCCATTCAACTGTTTCTGCAGGTCGTCCAAGCGGTCGTTTCTCTCGTCCACCTTTTTGACTCCCTGCGAGGCGTTGAGGCTCCGTAGCATCTTTGCTGCTTCCTGCAACACCCCCCCCCATAGGTTCGTCTTTCCCCGAATCCTCCACCACCGTTTCCTTCTCCCGGGTCGGCTTGATCTCCTCCTTCTTGGGTGAAGATGCCGAAGCCGGTGTCGTCGCCACGTCGTTTTCCTGGGCCACCCTTCTCACAGCCGCCGGCTTCTCAGGTGATGTCGGCTTCTGCTTTCTGGGGCAGTCTTTCCTCATGTGTTCCACTGATCCACACTCCCAGCAGCGTCCTCTTGCGGTCTCATCCGTGGGGTGCTGCCACTCACAACTCCGGCCCTTTCTGCAGCCGGTGTCCTTCATGTAGAACCTGCAAACTAGGTCTCTACGTCCCGTCGCCTGCTCCTTCTCTGTCTCGACCTTCCGGATCTTGGCGTCCACGGGTTTTGTCACCTTTCTCTCACACCCCTGGCTGCCCTGTTCCAATTCGGCCAACACATGCTCCGCGAACTGCTGCACCGTTCCATGCGTCGGCACGCTGTCCACCCGCAGCGTGTTCCGGGCAAGGCAAATCCGGAACGTCAGCTCCCGGTTCGTCTCCACCGCTTTCCGAATCATCTTGCTGAGGCCCCTCATCATCACCGTAGGGTCTGGCAACGCCAAGTTCATCTCGCTCGCCCGCCGCCTCCACCTCAGCCACTTCTCCTTTTTCTCCAAGGCCTCCTGGTTGATACACTACCAGCCCTACAGATCGCCCCGTAGGCCGACACCGTATTCGTGGCGATCATCTCGTCTCTCCGTCTCCGGAACCGCCTGGATGATGAGCAAAGCTGCCCGCCTTTCCAACCGACTCCATTTCCGTACCCCCAACACCTCAGGCGTCTTGGGCACCATGTTGACCCTGTTCAGCGGGATCTCCTTCATGTACTCCTCGTACCACTTGCGGGCCTCCTTTAAGAGTAGGTCCCACCATTCCATCGAGCTGTCACTCAGGTCCGACATCAGGGGATGGATGATGGTGAACCAGTCCCCTAGTTCTATCGGACCATTCTCCGGGCTAAACTCGCCCAGGCGAGGCAACTCCGCGAAGCCCGCCTTGACCGTCTCGATGGTCTCCGTCTTCTCCTTCTGCTCCAGGAGCTGCTTCTGCATCATCTGCATGCCCTCCATGAGCTTCAACATTACGTCCATTTGGTGGCCGTCCTTTCCGGATCCAGCCACATCACTTGCCCTTTCCGAGGCACCGCCATCCTGCTCATCCCGAGCATTTCCTTTTTCACCACCAGCCCCATGGCAAGACCGCCTTCTCCGCCCTTGCCATTCGAGTGGTCGCGGGTCGGGCCGTAGGGCTCGTGGTTCTGATTGTCCCTGACCGTGCTCACGCCGTTCACCTTTTCCCGGCTCTCCGGCGTGCCGTAGTCAGCGTCCGTCTCCTTTCCTTGTTTCTTCAACACTTCCACCTCATGCTGAAGCCTCTGATTCCGCGTCATCAGCTCCTGCATCATCTGCATGAGGTAGACCGGGTCCACTCCCGGTGCCGATGGTGTCGTCCTCGTATCCTGAGACGCCGCCATCATCCTCATCATCTGGCCCTCCGGCTCCGGATTCTCCATGGGTAGGTACCTCGGTCGAAGTTGGCCACCACCCGAAATGTCTCCCTCCAGGTTACTCTCCACGGGCAAGTGCGCCGGCCTCGGTTGGTCCATCCGCGGTCCCCTCAGCAACGGTGCTTGCTCGTCCCACTTGTTGAACTCTCTGAGCTGCTCCGGGGTGAACAGAGGCTTCATGGCTTCTGGCTCTCCTTCCGGTCCATTTGGCCACCTGCGTGGAGGCTCCTCGAGTTCCTCCTCGCCCTGGCCTGGCTTGAGTGGTGTTGCCGTGAGCTCAAGCGGCTTCACCACCTCCACCATCCTCCTCGGAGGCCTTCTGCCTCCAGCATAGGGCACCATTTCCTGCCCTATGATCTCCAGGCTCTCCACCTCCGGTTCTTCTCCATCGGCAGAATCGAGCCTTTCTCGAGGTTCTCCACTTCCTGATGCCCTTGTCGGTTCCATTGCCGAGCGAGGGCCCCTGTTTTAGGGGTTTGGGCTCATAACCTGTGGTGCCGCTATTCAGAAGCGGGCTCCATTGTGCATGGTTTGATTGCCTATACATGAACCCCTCTAGTTCACAATAATATTTCACCAACCTGATATAAGGTGGTTGGGCTATTCCCCACATAAACCCACCATTTGGGGTGAAATCGGTCGTGTGAGGTCGTTATAATTCACCCAGTAGAGAGGTTAGAATAGGTTGGTACCCCTTTTTCCTGTAGTCTATTTTAGTAGGGGAACCCTTCCCCAAAAAAGAAACGGTAAAAGGGCACCTAGCTGGGGGACCTGGAGTTAATTCCCCCCCCCCCCCCAAAGATTTCCCCGTGCCTCATAGCTCAGCTGCTGCCTCTTCACCACATGGACGCTGGCCATGGGAATGGTGATGGCATCCGAGCCTCGCTCGTGTGACAAAGGGGGCCAATGGAAAGCGGAGAGAGAACAAGACGAAACGGGAACGGAAGAAAGGAAGGAAGGCAGGCAAGAAAGAAAAAAAGACATGGCTGTGGGTCAAAAATAGGGTAACCCCAAAATGGAAATCTGGTACACTAGGTCCTCCAGTATTTGGAGGTTTCTTTTTGCTGCAGTCTATTTTAGGGGAACCCTCCCAAAAAAGGGGTAAAAGTCCATGGCGGAACCCTCTGCACTACTTCTGTAGTCTATTTTAGTAACCCTCCCAGGAAACTTGTTCTGGACCTAGTCCATTGGGGGGGGTCTGCTCGGGTCTGCGTCCCCTTCCGTGCCTTGCGCTTCGCCAGGCTCACCGTCGTGGCCGTACCTGCTGGAGGCCCACCCGGTCACCCCTTTTCAGGGCTGCGGTTGAAATGGAATCCACGGATCTGTGATACAGCACAAAGGGCTTCCGAAACACAACGCCCCCCCCCCCCAGCAAAAAATAACGGTGGGGCGGCGGGGGGAGGGATTTCCTAAAGTATCACAGAAGTGGGGACAAACCCCTTGATCTCACAACCCTTCCCCCTTTAGATCGTTCTCATAGGACTGGAAAAAAGAGAAGCAGCCGCCCCTCGAGCTGCTGAGTTTTTGAGAGAAGCCAGGGAGAACTCCCCGCAGAACCAAAAGGAAAAACCCAAGTTTTAAGCAAACCAAAGCGAGTCACAATCAAAACCCGGTATTAAAATGGTCGTAATCCCAGAGCCATGTAAAGAATTAAGAAGGCAGCCGCAGCTATTTATGGTTGGGATTATCCCTTACTAACCTTCATCTATCCGGGTTTTGATTGCGGCTCAAGTGAAGCTGACTTGATCCGCCCTTCTCCACTTGCCTGTTCCGTCAAAAAAACACCTCCCGCCTGCAACGGTCGCCAAAGACGCAGTGGCCCTTCTGAAACTGGCGGCAGGGTATGTGGCTGCGGTCTCCTGCCAGGAATTCGAATTCCGCACCCTCCCCTCACTGGCCTCATGATCCTGCCAAAGACCCTCTGGAGGCGAAAGGGAAAAAATCCCACTCTCCAGCCCCAATAGTCAAAATCATGCCCCCCCCCCTTTTCTCCACTGAGTCAGCCCTTGGGCTTTTGGCGAGCTCGCGGGCTTGCGGAATGCAATCAACCCGAGGCCCGGGAAACCCTTCAGTTGAAGTGCTGAAATAAATGCGAGCTCATTCCTGGAGTGCCACCTTGATCGTGGGAGTACTTGCAGCGGTCACCATACCTGACAGAATGCAGCGTCCACGTGCAAGTGATGCGAGCGCTGAATAGTTGATTCACGACACATGCGCAGTGCCGGCAGAAGATCAAACCGTATTACGCACTCGGAAATAGGACAACAAGTATAATGAAACCCGGCATAAGTTACTGCATGTTTGTTTGCCAGGCAGCCCAAATGCAGGTTTGTCACAAAATTAGGGTATATATCCTATTGGTTTCTTGTTGGTGCCCGTTTGCTTTCCATACAAACTTCCTTTGAGACAGGGCGAAATGTGAGAAGGGCCTCCAGAAACCCATTTCGGCAGACAAGCTCTAAGCTAATTTGTGTCGCCTTAACGACCCTGGAAGGCATTGGCAAAGGAAAATATCTGGGGCCGGGAAAGAAAGAACTGCTCACTGCCCTGAACAATATGAATTGTTCCTCGCAGGGAAGTTGGGTTGCCCGTCCCCCGACAAACATGGGGCGCGTTTGTCACTCTCCGTCCCCCCAGGTCCTTCCCAAACCAACAGTAGACCAATGTCATACGGAGGTGACTCACTTGATACCAAAACTGCCAAGGTTGGGATGGAGAACGAAAAACAACCCCGACATGCAAGCGCTCACTCGAGCTGCTTGCCTCGCACAACCAAAAGACCCGGCCACAAGGGTAGACAAGTACTGAAACCGAAAGCAAGAGAAACCAATGCCAATTCGCTAATTGTCCTGTGATCATTCTCACACGGTCGAGTTCGGAGCATGAGCAACTTCCCAAGTGCCAGCAAGGTGCTTGCAGTTGCCCTTGAGAAAATCACGGCAGAGCTTCTTCTCGCCACTCCCAGCTGCGCTGCTTGCACCGTTCTCGTGCGAATAGCGGCAGCGGTCGCCGTACCTGGCTACTCCACTGGCAACTAACTCTCCTAAAGCTTTAAGCATCAACAAACTCCTTTTTGATTTTGGGGGCAGTCCCTTTTCAGAGGGGATGCTTCACTTTCGGCTGAGAAAAGAGCCAGACAATTGTATGTCAATGTACAGTTCGGACAAGGGAACGGACAAGAACCGATACAATGCTACACTCACCAAAACAGGTGATTTGGGAATGTCCTGAATTGGACCCTGCGGCTCCACAAACACCAAAGGAACAATCAATGGCAGGGTACCCTATTGAGTTTGAGTTTTGAAGCTTTGAACAACGCCCAAGCGCCGACAAAGTCCCCACTGCGCTGGGTAGCAAACCCCCTAACCAACTGGCTAAGGGGTCGGAAACAGCTCAGGCGACTTGCGGGGTGCTCAGGCGACACAAGGGCCCCCAACTTGAGAAACACACCTGTTTGGGTTTGCCTTACAATCGGGGAAGTCCAAAAAATGGGCGGCGTTGACGCAACTTCAAAACATACTTATTTCAAACACTTCACTGCCAATGGCCTGAATCTGCCACCGACGTGCCCCTAAGGGCACTTGCAAGAGCCTTTGGCAAAGTCTCGGCAAACCGTAACGCTGGCGCGGCCGTGCTCGCGCGCACGAGGATGCTCCTGGCAATGAACTCCAAGACGAGAAGAAAAAATATGATTTCTCTGGGTCCAGCAAAGGAGGCCTGGCGCGCAGTGGGCCTTTCAATCAAACCCCGTGGAAATCACTAAGGGGCCCAGTTTCGTCACCTCAGGATTTTCATGAACGTCCTGCCTAGCTTTGGTGGTCCAAAGGAAGCCAAAGAAACCAACATTGGCCAGTGCCCTACAAAAATCCCAGACCGTGCAGAAGCATTGGTACCCATCATATCAGCAAATCCAGCATGCCAGGTTGAAAACGTCACCAACCTGCACCCGAAACCCCACTGTGGCCCAAACAATGAAAGTTGTTTCCCCGAAGCCAGGTGTTTCAAGGGTAAAGCTTCCTTCTTCATGGGTGACCCTCCCGGACCTCCACGCGATTTTCCTCTACCGTGGGGTTGACGTCATCATCCTCGATCACTGTGGAGCCGCCAGCACCCATGGCGAGACAAAACAGAGCAACAAAAACACGCTCACTGTCCCAAGATGCCGCGTGTGTTGGGGTTCCTTGGGCGGTTGGCTGGCCAGCTTTTTCGCGAAGTCAAAGATTGGGAGATCATGGAATCCTGACACTACAGGCGCGCCGCTTCCATCTGCTTTTGTTTTTGCCTGCGACAAAGCAACCTCACTGAAGCTAGAGCCAAAACGAGTCGCAGTCGGTATGCTGGTCCTCATGCACATGGGACCCCCCAAAAAGGCATGCAAAAGGTAGCAACATGTGAACGCTCTCTCTCAGCCGCCGCGCATCACAGATTGCGAGAAGCCGAACAAGCGTGTGGTTTTGAGGGCTACCCTTTTTTCTTGTTGTGTGGGGAGGGGGGGCGAACACGAAGGGACGAAAAGAAATCATGAGCAATGTTGACAACCCCAAACGACTTCCGCCCAAATCCCACTTAGTCCAAGGACCGGCATCGATCTAGGCTACGGGCATGGGCCTGTCGATGGGCACGTTCCTTGCAAGACACGGAATTTTCACATGGCCCCGAGATGCAAAAACATCAACGACCCAGGAAGAAATTTCCACGCGGTTTCTGGCGAGTAGCGGGTTTTTTGCTTCGAATCTCCAATGTGGCAGTTTCAGAAACTTGAAGCTGATGTTCATCATGTTCATCCCTAATTCTGAGACGAACAAACGAATCCGGGTCTCTGAGCACTGAGTGCGCGACCTTTAGGGAGTTTGGGGGTGGCCAAAAAACAAAAGCACCGCAACAACTGAAGTAAGGGACGTGAAAGGACCTACAATGAGCTTGTGAAAGGACCATCAGGTCGCCGTGTTCATAAGATCTGGTCAAGCGTGGGGAGTTGGGACAGAAATTCTAAAAGCAAATGCCAATATATGGGCATGAGTCAAAATGAAACCACCGGCAGGGGACCGCGGGTTTTAGTCCATGTTGCCATTTACCAGCGTTCCGTTTTGGGTACCTATTTTTGACCCACAGCCAATGAACAAGGATCCACACCAAGCCAAGCCCCCGAGCCAAGCTGGCATCAGAAATTTGGACCACAAACTTCCCAAGTCGGGGACAGGGAACCTGGTCGCCAGGACCTTCTTGCTGGCACGTGCCACAAAAGAAATTTCAGGCATGCCGCTCAAGTTGCGGGTGTTGTTTCCATGAACATCAGAAATGAAGAGAACTCCTGCAAGGTAGAGGGTGGGTACATGTCTGTGTGGAGAGCTACAAAATGGCAGTGAACTTGGCTAGTTTTTGGAGGGGAATTGCCGGTTTCTGGGGGGATGTGACCGGATTTTTAGAGGGGATTTGAGAGGTTTCTAGAGGGGAGTTTGATCGGTTTCTGTGGCTTTTAAGATAGAATTTGATTGGTTTCTGGAGGGGAAGTTGACTGGTTTTCGTGGATTTCAACCATTTTCTGGGGGATTTGACCGACTCTGAGAATTGGAATTTCGAATTTCTCCGGTTTCTAGCGGGATTTGGCCGGAGATGGACCGGTCTTTAAAGGGGATTTTATTGGTCTAGATCGGTTTTTTGGGGTGACTTGATCGGTTCTTGAAGCGGGGAATTTGACTGGCGTTTTGATCAGTCTAAAAAGACAAGTACCTCAAAGCCAAAAGCGGACTGGTCGGGGCAGGCAACGCGCAGCGTTTGCAATTGATTTAGGATCGGAAAAAAAACGGGTAGTAGTAGTAGGAGTAGGAGTAGTAGTAGTAGTAGTAGTAGTAGTAGTACTACTACTACTACTAGTAGCAGAAGATGTAGTACTAGAAGCAGAGAAGTAGTAGTGGCCGCGAAAGTAGTAGGCACTAGTACTACTTGAACTACCGCTATCAGCGCTACCAGCGCCATGAAAATTGGTTGCAGCAGTAATGTAGCAGTAGTAGTAGCAGTAGCAGTGGCAGTGGCAAGTAGTACGAGTAGCAGTAGTAGCAGTAGTAGCAGTAGTAGCATAGTAGTAGTAGTAGTAGTAGTAGTAGTAGTTGTTGTTGTTGTTGTTGTTGTTGTTGTTGTTGTTGTTGTTGTTGTTGTTGTTGTTGTTGTTGTTGTTGTTGTTGTTGTTGTTGTTGTTGTTTGTTGTTGTTGTTGTTGTTGTTGTTGTTGTTGTTGTTGTTGTTGTTGTTGTTGTTGTTGTTGTTGTTGTTGTTGTTGTTGTTGTTGTTGTTGTTGTTGTTGTTGTTGTTGTTGTTGTTGTTGTTGTTGTTGTTGTTGTTGTTGTTATGCTACGGAACTAGTTGTGCTTTCAGCAGCAATAGTAGTAGTCGTCGTAGTAGTAGTAGCAGTAGCAATAGTAGTAGTAGTGGTAGTTGTACTAGTAGGAGAAGTAGTAGCAGTTGTAACTAGTGGGACTGGTCGTAGAAGTAGTCGTAGTAGTAGGAGTAGTAGTAGCAGAAGATGTAGTAGTAGTGATAGTGGCAGTAGTAGCAACAGGTGACAATGTAGTAGTAGTTGTTGTAGTAGTAGTAGTAGTAGCAGAAGTAGTAGTAGGAAGAGTAGTAGTAGTAGTTGTTGTTGTTGTAAAGGTAGTAGTAGCAGTAGCAATCGTAATAGTGGTAGCAGATCTGTAGTCCTAGTAGTCGTGGAAGTAGTAGCAGTAGAAAGTACTCGACTGGCGCTACTAGTTCTCCGAGCGCTACTTAGTAGTAGTAGTAGTAGTAGTAGTAGTAGTAGTAGTAGTAGTAGTAGTAGTAGTAGCAGTAGTGTAGTAGTGCTTTCAGCAGTAGTAGGAGCAGTCGTAGTAGTAGTAGTAGTACTACTACTACTACTACCTCTACTACTTCTAGTAGGAGTAGTAGTTGTGGTTGGCAGAACTGGCTGTAGTAGTAGTAGTTGTTGTTGTAGTAGTACTAGTAGTAGCAGTAGCAGTAGTAGTAATAGTAATGGTAGTGGTAGTACTAGTAGTACGAGTAGTAGCAGTAATTGTAATAGCAGTAGTAGTAGTAGGACTGATACTTGCAGCGTTAGCAGTAGTAGTAGTAGTAGTAGTAGTAGTAGTAGTAGCACTAGTGGTAGTGGTAGTACTAGTAGTATTGCACTAGTACGGGTACTAGTAGCAGTAGTCGTAGTTGTAGTGGTAGTCGCAGAAATAGCACTGTTGCCCCGCTAGTTGCCCTTTCCTCCACACTAACTCAATCTCCCCCCCCAGCCTACCTTGTTAACTTATTAACTGCGCAACTACTAACTTTCTAACTTGCTAACTTGCTAGCTGGCTAGCTTGCTGAGTTACTAACTTGCTATACCTGGCGCACTTACTAACTCGCTAACTTAGAAACTTGCTAACTGGCTAACTTGCTAACTTGCTGACTTACTAACTTACTAACCGCCGTATGCTGACTTACTAACCGCCCTTTGCTCCAGGGTGCACCGGATACTAACTTGCGAACTGCCTTCTCCTTCACATGGTCACTGCCTTCTCCTTCACATGATCTAAAATAGGTTGTTTTCGATCCCGAATTCATGTTTTATTGATCCTAAATGAATTTCTTTTGGATGCGTATGCCCCAAAAAAACCCTAAGCTTCGCGCCCCAGGAACTTCACCACCTTGCCGATGAGCCCGAAGCCGGTACCTCGAATAGAAAGGCAACCGGATGAAGAAAAAGGAAATTGGAACCCTTGGCAGGTTAGTCATCAAAACCCGGCAAACAAAATGGTCGACCCAGAACCATGTAAAGAACTGGTAGGTTTCTTGCTACGAATTGGAATGGGTGAGTTGCCATGATGTTGATTGGGTCCTTGGTGCGGAAAGGGAAACCAAGGTGAGTCATAAGCAACACCCGGCACAAAAATGGTCGTAATCCCAGAACCATGCTTCAAGAACTAAGGCGGATATCCGGAGCTATTTATGGTTGGGATCATCCCTTACTCACCTTCACTTACCCAGGTTTTGATTGTAACTCAGGTTCCTTGGTACGAATTGGACCAATGGGTGAGTGGATCGCTCTGTTTTGTGTTGTTGTTTTTAGTGGGTCCTTTCAGGACCAGAAAACGGTGGACGTCAGAATTGAAGGGGGACAGAAAGGTGCACCAAGCACTTTTAGAGGGGTTCCCTATTCCAAAATCACGGCCGTATGATGGTTTCTCAAAATTGAACGTGGTCCCCTGGAATGATTGGTTCCCTTCGGGGCAAAGGAGGGTCCACCATTCTGACAAGTCCTCATATGGATGTGTTTCTGAGGGACCCTTCTCAGCTTGGCTTCAAGAGATGTGTCCAAAAATTGATGCTTTGGCTCAAAAGGGTACTTCAAACCCTTTTTGTTTGGTCCATGTTAGGGACCCCAAACTTTCCTGGGAACCAAAAGGTGGAACCAACAAGTGGTCCAAGAAGGTCAAAAAACCGGCTTCGGTGTTCCCGTTGGTTGGGTTGAGACCAAAAGATTTTCAGACTGGACGGTCTGCCCCTCACGTTTCAGCAAAACGTGCTCCCAGCTCAGGAGCCAGCTAAAAATGTCCCGCATGCCGTCTCTGGCATACATCGTCACCTCGCATGGGCCAAAATTTGGCGTTTCTGTGCCAATGAAGTTTCTGCGCCAACCCACCCCCAAACCAAAAAAAATGTGCGCGCCCCCCCCCCCCAAAAAAAAAAAAACGCCGACGTTTGTACCGAGATGGCTGGCAAGGTTTCTATAGCCAGGACCCAGAAAGCCAAGCATAATTTTGCGGCCCTCTGCAAGACTCGAAGGCTAGCCGACGATCCAGTGCCATTCCTGAAGCCCATGTGCAAATGCCCAAAACCGCCAGCGCTTGCCAGCAAATGGTTTCTCTTCGCTTTCATTGGCAACAACCCAAACAGTAAGCCGTAGGAACGGTTGGGTTCCCTTCTGTGGCATTTGCTACATGGGCTTGTCAGCAAAGGGTTTCTCTGCGCTTTCATCTGCAACAACTCAAACAGTATCAAACTTCGGGAAGCCGTAGGAACGGTGGGGTTCCTTTCTGTTTTCCCTTCAGCCCCCCTGCAAAAGAGGAAGAACCCTTTCCAGGACACCCCATGAGCCATGGTCAAAATTGCTGTGCCCGTAAAGGATAAACAACTGCGTGAGTCTCAATGTTTTGTTGTGGGAAACTTGGTGAGCCCCCAATGTCCCTCCCAAAATAGCCACAGACAAAAGAGGATTTGTGTAATCCCGCTGGGTTGTTCGAAATGGGGAGGATCAATCCTAATCCGTAGGGGGTGTCTCCACCATGGGCTTGCGTCAAAATAGAGAAACCCTGCAATCTGCAGTTTTCTTTGGGTTGCGAGACAACCCACAAAAGGGGGAGCCAACTCAAAAAACAACCATATGTCACAAGGTGCTGGCACATTGATTTGATCACTGGGTTAAGCACACGCACAACCGCAAAGAAGCCATAGGCCTCATGTGAGCAACGCCCAAACCCATTGACTTTTGCTTCGACATAAGATGCCTAGCTATATGGCCATGGGTCAAAACCCCGTACCCCCCAGTGAACATCCCAATCCCCACTAAAATAGGTTCTAAAATGGGTGGTGCACCTACCCCAAAATGGTACCATTGGTTTTGACCCACAGCAATATAATGGTCTATACAGGCCTCATCCACATGGTCCAAGAGTGGGGGGCCTTTTTGGGCGCCATTTCGTCGATGGTGTTCGTCGGGCGCCCGGGCCGCGGCCATGGTTTGCAGAAGCCGCAGCAGGCAGAGTGCCAGGGGCCGCCTAGCTCCAAATTCTTTGAGGCTCGGTACCAAAAGCTTGAGGCTGGTTTAGACTTGGGGCTACAGGTTAGTTGTGACAGTCACCAAAACCCTGGCTGCTGTCGCAATTGACCCCAACTCCCTAGACTTGTCCCACCCCTGGGGCACAAAAACGAATTATTATTTGTTTTGGAAAAAGGGAGCCAAAAGGAAAACAGAAATCCAGTGGCTGTAAATCCCAAATTGACCCATGCGCAGATGAAAACAGGCCTAAGATGCAAAAAGCAAGCAGAAATAAGGGCAGCAGCTTCCGGAAGGAGGGTTCCAAGTTGATTTGCAGGGAGGCAATCGGGGACCCAGTGGACATCATCTACAGCCGCTTTCGAGGGTGTGTCCTATTCAGGTTTATAGCCGAAAGTCTTGGCGGGGCCTTAGAAGGTATATAAGTCCCTGCAAGTCTGCGAGGCAACTGCTTTCTCCAGTACTAGATCGACCTTCTCGTACTCAAACAGTCATCCCGGAGTTTGAGGCATCAGAGTCGGATAGCTCCCGGCCCACAGGTCAAGCATCTGAGCAGCGCGCGTCGCAGGCAAGTCCTGCGAATGGAGCATCAGTCCCGTTCACGGCATCCCTGAAATTGCGGAAGGATGCGGGTCCCTCTTGTCCAGACTTCAGGAAAACAAGTGGTGCTGAAAGCAAGCTGCGCTCAAGACACCTTGAACACCCAGCCAATCGCGTGGCTCGAATCCCACACTTGTCCAAGCCTTATGTTCGATTTGGCACACAGATCGAGCGCAAAGCTTCACAACACACCACCCAACGGCTATTTGTTTGGCTTGGTCAACTTAATCGTGGCGAGCCGCCAGCCTTCCAAATCTTTGCGTGCGCACTCACGAATAACATGCGAAACTGCAAACAACAATCACACACACACAGGCACACAGACGCAGAGACGCACAGACGCACAGACGCACACACACAGACACACAGACAACAAACACACAGACAAACAGACACACAGACACACAGCCACACAGACGCACACACACACACACAGACACACACGGACACACACACACACACAGACGCACACGGACACACACACACACACAGACACACACACACACAAAAACACGCGCACACACACACAGACACATACAGACACACGCAGACAAAACACACACACACACAGACACACACACACACACAGACACAGACAGATCCACACACACACAGACACACACAGACAGACACAGACAGAAAGACAGACAGAGAGAAGGAGACACAGAGAGGGAGAGGCAGAGAGAGAGAGAGAGAGAGAGAAAGAGACAGAGAGACACACAGACACACAAGCACACAAAAAATACAGACACGCAAAAAGCACAGACACACAAAAAAACACAGACACACAGACACAGACACAGACACAAACAAACAGACACACAGACACACAGCCACACAGACGCACACACACACACACAAACACACACACACACACACACACACACACACACACACACACACACACACACACACACACACACACACACACACACACACGCACGCACACACACGCACGCACGCACGCACGCACGCACGCACGCACGCACGCACGCACGCACGCACGCACGCACGCACGCACGCACGAACAAACACACACACACAAACACACGGACACACGCACACAAACATACAAGCACACAAGCACACAAGCACACAAGCACACAAGCACACAAGCACACAAGCACACAAGCACACAAACACACAAGCACACAAGCACACAAGCACACAAGCACACAAGAACACAAGCAGACAAGCAGACAAGCACACAAGCACACAAGCACACAAGCACACAAGCACACAAGCACACAAGCACACGCACCCACGCACCCACGCACCCACGCACCCACGCACCCACTCACCCACGCACCCACGCACCCACGCACCCACGCACGCACCCACGCACGCACCCACCCACCCACGCAGGCACTCACTTACGCACACGCACACACACACACACACGTAAACGAGCAAGCCACCAAACAAGCAAGCAAGCGAGTGAGTGAATTATGAAACAACATTTAATCCACACAAGGAAGCCCAAAAGAAAAAAAACCTAACGACACAAACACCACAATGAATGAAAGAAACAAACAACACCAGCATGAACAAACAAACAAACAAACAAACAAACAAACAAACAAGCCAAAAAAAAAGAAAGAAACACAAACACACAAACAACAAACAAACAAACAAACAAACAAACAAACAAACAAGCAAGCAAACAAGCAAGTACACAAACACACAAACACACAAGCACACAAACACACGTGCACGCAACACACACCCCTCACCGCTCCGGCAGTGTGCCACACATGTACTGGGTGATGCCCAGAACAGTGCCTTGGTCCACCACCTGGCGTCGTGGCTTTCATCCCTGTGCAAAATATTGCGTGTCTCTGGCCAGTTCGCCTTTCCGATCCCAAACGAGAAACGGGCGGGTGTGGTGCCCATTCACCTGAACAGATGCATGGAATGCCACCACCTTGGTCCCCATATTTTGGCTGGCACAGTGAGTCAAAATCAAAACCTGGCATTCGCATCTAAGCCATGTCAAGCATCAAGAGGGCAGCCGAACCAAAATTTACGCTTGGGACTGTTCCAACCTTCACTTTCAAGGATTTGATTGCAACCAAAGTCTGCTTGTGTACCTCCTTTTTATCTCGTGGCGTGTGGGCCAAAGGACACACGCGGCATGTGGAGACTCACCCGACTCACCCGGGTCTGGGTTTTTTAGCAAAAACAGACCAGCGGCTTGATGGATGTAGTGGTTGGTCAATGTCCAATTCTCGACTTGAACATGTTGTTGACTCCATCTTGCTCAGCATGATGCTGTCGTCTTGCTAAGCTTACCTGGATTTTAAGCAAGGCGGACCACATTAATTAAACAAAAAGCAACGGAAAGGAATTGTTCGGAAAAACAAAAACAAACAACTGAAAGGAATGAACTCCAAAACAAAACAAAAAACAAAAGACATTAATTGTCCAAGCACCATCCCTTGGCATGTTCCGTCCCTGGCCCTCTCTCTCTCTCTCTCGCCTGCTGGCAGCCGTCTCGGAAGATGGTGATGGCCTGCGAGCATTCAGGCGTCACCCCCAAGTGGTGTGAAGGGAAGCAACTCCAGGTTCTGACTTTGATCCAACCCCCCTGCCCCCCTCCCAAAAAAAAAAATGGGGGTGGGGGGGGGGGGGGAAACCAGCAAGAACGACCCCCAGAGATACCGCCAACAAACAGAAAGAATATGAAAAAGAAAATTGGTAGTTCCGCCGCCCATCAGGTTCCAACAAACGTCCACCACAGCTCAGCCCTCCAATCTGCCCGCCTGCAAGGCCTCCGCTACGTGCAGCTTTACCAACTCCTGACTGACCAAAGCTCTTCTCTCCCATCCCTCGTGCTGCCCCTCAATTTTCATGACCTTCCAGCTGCTCCATGGTCCGAGCCTTGATGAATCCGGTGACACAAAGTCCCAGGACCGTTCCCTTTCCGAATGGCGGGGTTACTTGTTTGCCTCTCTGCAGGCAGCTCCGACATGTTGTTGTCATAGGTGTCCTTTTAGGGGCACCAGGACCGAGAATCGCCATCTACTTTTCGAGCAAAACAACTAAAAAAAGGACACCTATGTTTGTTGTTCCAAAGGCAAAAACAGCCTTTGAAACACCCCGCAATACTGGGGTCATTAGTTTGACGGTTTCTGGGGGTTATCAAAGTCAGGAAATGGGTTGTTTCCCTTTAACCCACCACTTAGGGGGGGGTGACTTTGATGGTAAAAGAATGAGACCAGGATCGAATACTTCATGAGCCTCAATAACCAACCCAACCCCTCAATAACCCAACCTCAGCTCCAAAATTACATTGTTCCCAAGCACCCTACTCCAGACTTTCCAAAAAAACCTGCCCGAGGCGCGCCCAAACGAATCTGCCAAGCAGCATCATCGCAGCTGAGCAGGAGCTTCGCCAGTCTGGGAGGCTGTCCGGAAGCGTCGCACTTCCATTTGCTTCTTCACCCCCTGGAAAAAATAAAATATATCCAGTAGTGATTGATTCCTTGTAAAGCCAACTGGGGAGCATAACAAAAATATATACAAACAAATGGAAGCGCAGGAAGCTCTGCTCATGATGAGCAATGTGAACAATCCCTTTGTGCCCCCGCCACCCAAAAAATGAGGAAGACAGAAACATGAAAAATTGAAGATGATTGGATTTCAAGCAGACTTGTTTTCGCAAGGTCACTCGCGTAAGCAATGTTTGGTACTTCCAAATATTCAACACCATTGGCTTTAATCTGAGAAACATCGCGTGCGAGTGTTGTCAAGCTCACTCCGAATTACAAATTTCAAGAAATTTGCTTAGAGCCTGCCCGTCAAACTTATCAACAACACATATTAAGGAACATAGTTCCAACACATGCCTATATATATGTATATATATATATATACGTATACATATATATATATATATATGTATTCACATATACCTTTTTCTATATACGCACTATCAGAAGTCTCTATCTTGGCGTCGGTTCCTTGCTTGATTCATTGATTGAGTGCTTGCATGCTTGATTGATTGTTTGATTGATTGCTTGGTTTGTTGGTTGACTGGCTGACTAACAGATTGATTGATTGATTGATTGATTGATTGATGGATTGATCGATCGATCGATTGCTCGATCTATGCACCATTTGGTTTCCCCGTTGCCAGTAAGATGAGCATCAGACTGCTACGTGACATGGCACCGAAAAAGCCATCAGGATGTCCAAAGAGTTGTCTGGTACCAGGACGATAAATGCACAAATGAACGCATGGACGCACGGATCGATCCATCGATACATGGGTAGATACATAAGATTAGGTAACATTAGATAAGATAAGAATAGATTAGATTAGATCGCTAAACAAGAAGCTAGACAGGATTAGATACAACTACAGACAAGATCCAATAACGTTGCATAAGACTAGAAGGCTAGCTAGTACTAGATGATATTACACAACGTTAGATACGACTAGATAAGTTTGGATAAGATTACAGAAGATCGGATGGGGTTAAATGAAAACTAGACAAGATTCGATAAGACTAGATGAGATGACATCGGATTTGATAAGAACAGATCAGATCAAGTAAAGTTGGATAAGATTCGATACTATCAGAGTAGATATGACTGGATTACGTAAGAATCATAAGATTATACAAGAATGGATAAGATTAGATTAGATAGATTAGACTAGATTAGCCTAGATTAAACTTGATTAGGTCAGACTAGATTAGCCTAGATTGGATTGGATAGAGTAGTTTGGATTAGATTAGGTAAGACAAGATCAGATTAGTGCAGATTAGATAGATTAGGTTGGACTAGATAAGATTGAATAAGAGGAGATACGATTGGACAGATTAGATTGAATTGGATTAGATTAGATTGGATTATATCAGACTAGATAAGATTCGATTGCATGAGCTTAGGTTAGCTTAGATAGATAGATAGATAGATAGATAGAAAGATAGTTAGATAGAAAGATAGTTAGACTAGAATTAGATGGACTAGGCGTTAGATAGATACGATCAGAATTAGATGGATTAGATAAGATACGATTAGATTTACAGATAGAACAGCTTAGATGGGACAAAAAGACAGATAGATGGATAGATAGATAGATTGGAGACTAGACTAACCTGGATTGGGATTCTATTAGGTTTGGTAGGCAGGGTGATGCATCCTCAGCTCAAACACACAAACCCCGCTTTCCCAAAAGGCAGGGAAGCCAATTTTTTGGACCCATAAGAATGGCCAAAAGGGAAAAACAAAAGGTCAGAAGGTCGGCCTTGGACAGCGAACCCATCTGATTTCAGTCGAAACTTCTGGCACCTGGGCACCGCAGGCCCGGCGGCAATCTGCGCAGTGAACCTGGCGACGGTCACGCTATCACTCACGGGCTCGGAAACTTGGCCTCGGAAACTGGGCGCGCAAAATGGAAAAGGTTCGGAAACTGGGACTTAGCAACTTGGCGAACTTGAGTTGCAATCTCGGCGGTCTGGGTGGGAAATGTCACGGGAGCTTGCAAAGTGGCAAGCAGATGTTGGCCTTCGCCTGCATGCAATGCTGCGTGGGGCATTTGAGCTGGTGTCAAATGGCAGGAAGTGCTGCGCGGGCGCACTGGAGCGTATGGCTACGCAGTGCTGCGCGGGTGCGCTTGAGCGAGCGCTCCTATATCATTTCGCAAACAGGTACGCAGCGCTGCGCGGGCGCGCTTGGGCGGGTGGTACGCAGTGCTGCGCGGGTGCGCTTGTGCGAGCGCTCCTATATCATTTCGCAAACAGGTACGCAGCGCTGCGCGGGCGCGCTTGGGCGGGTGGTACGCAGTGCTGCGCGGGTGCACTTGAGCGGGCGGTCCTATCATTTCGCAGGCGGATACGCAGCGCCGCGCGGGTGCGCCTCGGCGCTGGCGGCCTGGGCGCCAATCCATTTCTGCACCGCTTCCCGGAAGCCCGCCAACAAGGGCAACTCCGTACAAGGGCAATTCCGTGGTGGAATGCGTGGAATGACACAGGTCAAGGAAGCTTCGACGTTCACACAACCCGGAGGCCAGGTTGAGCACGCGTCAGCGCAACCCGTGCACGAATCTTCGCTCTGGGCCCACAGTTGCTTTCTGCCCAAGAGGGACATTTTAGATTTAGAGGTTGCGGTGGCCCTCAGGGTCGCAGAACAGTCGGCGTGTTCCCGCCGTGACTGAGGATGATCAGTAGGTCGGCTCCTTGAGATGACGACAGTGGCCACCTTCAGCCGGTCCATCTCCAGCACTTCGTCCCAGGGTCCGCAACGGTAACGGCATCACTGGCGGCGATTGCAAATGGAAATCGCTGTCTTCACTTCTGACTTCAGTCCCCAAACCGGTACAACACGGGCCCGATTTTGATGGCGAACGTCTGTGTCGACAATGTGCAAAAGCAGACTAGTAGCATCAGGCTCGTCTGCATGCTGGAAGTGGTCAAAATTGGCGAGCCTCTCACTTTGGAGCAGGACCTGCGCTAGCCATTTAGGCTTGCAGCAATCAGGGCCAATGATGAACAGACAGCTTAGCGGGGCTGAGGGAAGCCTGCCTGAAAGATCCTTTGAGTCTAAAAATAGCCTCGCGGAAATTTAGACTACAAAGCTGCGCCGAGTCTAAATTTGTAGTCTAAATAGCGCGTCTAAACTGCGAGTCTAAATCACGCAAATGCATATAAACACCTTGTTGCACCACTTGTTTTTGCATAGAACAGCGCAGCAAGCGCGCCATTATTTGTGTTTCTCTCGTGTTTGTTTATATGCGCAGCGTGGCGGGAGGATGTGTGGCTGCGAAGCCCTGAAGTGTGAGAGCTTGAGAAAATTGTCAGAGATTTTGCGACGCACACCCATTGTATATAGGAACCACGGCCCAAAGTTTAGAAAGCCCAGACACTGTTTTTGTCACAGGCCGCAAAGCAAGCAAGAGCTGCAAAGTACAAGCTGTCACAGAGGTACAAACTTGTGTGCAACAGTTCTCTGCCTTTTTGTACACTTGCCCTGCGCGCAGCCATTGGATTGTACACAGGACACTTGCGCCGCATGCATCTTTTGTACTGTGAGGCTTGTACTTGTGCTACACGAACTCCAAGTTGTGTGCCACAAACGCCTGCGTGCTTGCCGCAGCTGTGTGGGTTTTTTCCATATATATATACTTGTCCTCTACACGTACAAGCCTTTTCTGGGCCATGAACACGTGTGCGGATGAAGCGTGTGCGGAGTTGGGCCGCATTGCTTCCAGGGAGGCGGCAGCGGAGTTGGATACTGAGAAGCTGGAGGATGTAGACTGATAGCATGTGCTGTATATAAGTATTCAAACTGTGGCATCCTTGAATCAGCAGCTTGTGCGATGAACCAGCTGCAGTTGATGCTTGTTTACTGACTTACATGTACTTGTGCTGCTTGTGTGTTGGGCTTTGTGGACTTTGACCTGTGGTGTGTGATGTTGTCCTTGCCGGCAAGTGTCATGTGACTGACTCCAAACTGGCGCCCTTTTGTGTAACATGCACATTGTGATTGAATTGAGCTTGCCAGTTTGTCGAGCTAGAACTGCCACTCACAAATACACCGTGGTTGGATTTGAACCATAGCGGAAAACGAGTTCCACACAGCGCATGCGCTTGTACATGTCCAAAGGAGGAGGTTTTGCAGGTTTCGCATGCAGCATGAACAATATTTATTTTCTGGCGGCTCCATTTTGGCTCTTGCAAAAACACGGAACCTCCGATGAGGGATGCATGAAAGGACACACACACATGCACATGTGATACAACCGAGGTGGGTATGATGTACAAAGCTGCATCGGCGCTGCACAAGGAGCATTCCACTACGCCACTACGCAGCCTGCATCTGTGTTGTACACTGTTCAAGAGGTGTACTTGCATTTGACAACTTGGTACCTGGTGTGCGCCATGGAGAGCCGCTTGTACACAGCTGATTGGCCGGGGAATGTCACCAAAGCAGCGCCTCGCCTTGACTTGTATAAGCATGCGCCTTGAAACTGCGAACCTTCATGAACTAACTGTACACACACGTGCACGAACTTGCGCCGCTACCAAGGATGTGCTGGCGAGGGCGCAGCAGTACAATGCGCCAAAGCCGGTGGCAGTGCGAATTCTGCCATGCAGGAGCGCGTACCAGCCGCAGACAAGTGCCTTCCTCTTCTACGACAGCGATGCGGATATGACGGAGGCGCTGAAGGCGTTTCGGGCGGCGGACCACCATGCAGAGCGGGCTCGGCCGCCAGCGGCAGCAACGGCACCAACGACGCCAGCACCAGCACCACCCCCCCCTCCCCCACTACCATCCTTTCCACCACAGCCACCGCAACTGCAGACACAACAACCACCACTACCACAGCCACCACTGCCACCACCACCACTGCCACCACCACTGCAGCCACAGCCACCTCGGCAGCCACCACCCCCGGCACCTGCTCCACGGCCATCGGCCCAGATGAAAATCCAAGCTGTTGCGCCGGTGGTGTCACACGCTGTGAGCCCAATCACACCGCCGAAAATGGCCGGCCCCGCCAGCAGCCCGACAAGCCCGCCGCCGGCAGACCTGGTGGGTGTGATTCAAAGCATGGCGCGTCTAGCTGCTTTCAGCGGACCTGGGTTTGAGGAGCGAACTTTGCGGGAGCAAGACCAAAATAAGTATCAGTTCCTCTTGCCGGACAACGAGTACCATGCGTACTATTGCTGGCAACGGGATCTGGCCGTTCAGGAACGCGCGGAGCGGCTAGGCGGCGGAGTTCCTGCTGGCGAGGGCGCTGGAGTTCCTGCTGGTTCCGGAGTTCCTGCTGCCAGTTCTTCCAGGCCACCCCCTGAGAAGCGGAGGAAATTCGATGCCTTCGGAACCCCGCGTTCCTCGAAGGCTGGGCTTGGGAGTCGTGTGAATGTATAAGAGGTGTGCTTGGATTGTACACAAAGCGTTGCCCTTTTGCATGTACAATGTATACCACACTTCTTTGCTTGTACATCTATCTGTGCTTCACATTGTGAGTGTACGATATGTACGCACGTTTCCGCCGGCTGGTACACACTTTTGTGAGGCGCTCAGGACCCTCATGAACGCTGAGAACTCTGAGGAAGATGAGAATGCTGAGGATTCAGAGGCATAGCGTGACATGTACACAGCTGTGTACAATACAAGTGTACAATGTACAATTGCACGAGTGTACAACTGAAGACTCTTTGCAGTTGTATTTTCATTAGACTTGACTCCGTTCGGGCTTCTTCACTGGCCAGGCGTACCCGTCAAGCGCGCCCGCGCAGCCCGTCCAGGCGTCAGCCTGGGCTATCTGCGCCGCATGTCATGTGTGCGTTGCCGGACAGGCTGTGATCCGTGGGTCAGCCAACCCGGCGACAAGGTTGGCTAAGGCGCTGCAACTTCAATGTTGTTCACCCTACTTGGATGCTTGTCAGGCCCTAGCTACGATGCCATCGCCAGACGAGGCCTTTGCGCGGCATGTACACAGTGAGCGTTTGGTACACTGTTCTTGTGCCAGGAGAGCGACGGCGAAGACTCCTTGCCCACGGAATCCGAGGACTTTTGTGCTTGCCCACGCTTGTATGCATTGCGTTGCACTGATTCGCGCAGGAGCTGAGTCCGACATCGCCGGCTGAGGAGCCGGACGTAGCGTGGGATTACTTCTAGGCGGTTCAGGGGTGAAAAGGCGTAATCACAAAGGCTGCTCCCTTATAATTACAAGGTCATTTGCTTTGTACACCCTGACACGCGCTTGTGCACTCTTGCATTTTTTACGGTTCGCCGTCGTCTGCGCTTGTGTGCAAGTCAAGGGAGCCAATTGAAGTGACTAACGTGTGAGTGACTCAGAGACCACCATGTAGTCATGTATAGCGGCCTTGACTTGTATACCGTGCCCTGGCCTGAAAACTCTGCATTTAACGTATAAGAGCGCGGCCACCCAGCCAAGAGAGAATGTGAGCAACTCCTAGAGGAATGAAAAGAGAAACGATGCTTTCTTTCAAGGCTGGTGTGGGACTGCTGCCACCGCTTCGGGCAGCGTGCTTCAATTTGCAGTCTCGATCTGCTTGGAAAAAAAGGCGCGGATTGGGCAATTTGCGAGTTTGTCAGAGCCTCCGTGACAGAAAACAATGAAGTCCCAGCCAAACTGCATCCAAACTGCATCCAAACTGCATCCAAACTGCATCCAAACTGCATCCAAACTGCATCCAAACTACATCACCATGATGCACTTTGTACCAAAACTGCATTGGCGACACATGAAACTGCAACATGAAACCAATCACTGCGGGCAGCCATTTTCTTGAAGGAGGAGCCTCTTTTTGTTCAGGAACAGCTCTTTTTTTTAAGGGACAGCACAGTTGTGTGACCAGAACTGCTCAATTTCTTGAAGAAACATCTAAAGATTTCAAGGTTTGAGCAATGCCGAAGGTGTACTTTGGTACAGCTACGATGCTTGTCAGGCCCTACATATAGGCAGCTCCTGTTGTGTTTTCCTTTTGGGTTTATGGTGAGTCTTCTGTTTCAATCAAAAGCCCCAATGTGTGGAATATGTTTTCCACTTTTTCTTTTGAGCTGTCATGCAACCTGTATAAACCTTATATATCTTGGGGTGGAGCATGGTGCAACTTTTCAGTAAACTCACATGGCACAATTTGTCCACCAAACTCCAAGCCTTGTGGCGCAACGCTGGCAGCAAGTTCAAGTGTAGTACAACTTACAAGAGTGTTTCCGGCTAACTCTCGCGTGTACAACTGCAGAATTCAACCAAATTCGCATCACAAAATATTTACAGAGCACAACATGGGTTCAAATTGGTGCAATATACTATTTTAGCTGTGATTGCCCAACACTGCCTCACAGTGCGAAACACTTGAGAAACCAATCCGGGCCTGAGAGTTTTGGGCGCTGCGGACTGTGGTGCGATCATGGGCGATGAGCCGGGCCCGCCGTTGAAGAAGCGCCGAGGTGGAGTACAACAAAGGCTCCAGGCGTCTGCGTTAGAGAATGCGCCCAGCACTTCGAAGCTTGCCACGCACCTGCTGGAAGAGTTTGCTCTGGGAAAGAAATCCCCTCAAGAATGCCAGCGCCTTGCCAGTTTGGCAGTGAAAGACATGACAGCCGCTGGGGTTCTGTTAGAAAATATCCCCGTGGATTTGCGGAAGCTGAGCGAGTTGGGATCTGGAGGCAGGCACTTGAATAACTGCTACCGCGACATTATGCGGATGACTTGCAAATTCCGTCCATCCCCATGCCCTTTTCAGTGAACATCCCAACCAAGCAGGGTGATGAGACTGCCGGTATCCTTCTCCCACATGTGATGTTTGCCAGCATGTACCACCACTACAGGGCGGCCTTCGGGCAGTACATCATGCCTGGCGGAGAGGACGCTCTTCAGGAGTTCTGGACCACTGGAAAGCGCATGCCACAGCTTGCCAATCATCCAATCCTGCGAAGGGCCAATTTTGAGGCCAGGTGCGTGCCGATTGCGCTGCACGGGGATGAAGTCCCAACGGTTGGCCGGGGGAAGGTATGGCGCAAGCTTTCGCTGCTGCTGTCCTGGTTCTCCGTCATGGCCGTCGGCGTGCCGACCCTTCAGGCAATGAACTTGATTTGGGCGCACGCTCCGCAATGTGCGGTTGAGGGGCCTGATGGGACAGTGGCCGTTTTTATGCGCATCATGAAGTGGAGCTTTTCTGCCCTTTTTGCAGGGACCTGGCCCAGGCGGGATTGGCGGGGAGTTGCCTATGAGCCTGGCTCTGCGGATGCGAATCGGGCCGGCGAGCCTCTTGCTGACGGCTATTTTGCATGCCTTATAGGCTTATGCGGCGATTTAGATTATTGCGCGAAATTCCTGGGACATCCACGATGGAGCTCCCATAGTGAGCCCTGTGGACTTTGCCGTGCCACCTTTCGAGGCCCTCTCACTTGGCTGAATTTTTCAGAGAACGCGCCCTGGGAAGGAACCCAATGGACACCCGAGACGTGGGCTCGCAGGCCGAATCGTTCCACCTGTCCTCTTTTCGAGATGCCCGGATTTACCAGCATCGCGGTGCTCCCCGATTATATGCACAACAAATATTTGGGGTATGCGCAGTACCTGTTCGGCAGCGTCTTCTGGCTTCTCTGTTTCGTTCACATGGCAGCCGCGCCATTGCAAAACCTCAGGACCCTCGCCAACTTCATCATGAGCTTCCAGAACCGCCACCGCCCACAACATGGCGAGCGCTACCCTGCCAGGAAGTTATATTCGTGGTAACTAAGCCCAATTTCATTGTAATCAGGCCTGGGTTGTGCGGTTGGATGATGCTGCATGTCAATCCAATTCTTGTTCTAAGGTCCCATGATCATGTCAAGAAAGAACTTGCCCTTGATTGTAAATTTTCGAAGTTGCATGTTCTTCACATCACTGTGAGTGATGGTGGGCGTATATATGTGCGTGTGTGTGTGCCACATAAGATTTATATGTAATATATATATATATTAATATATATATATATAAATTAATAATAATAATAATAATAACAATAATAATAATAGATTGTAGATCCATTGTTGGTATATATATATATATATCTTATATATATCTATTTATATATATATTATTATATTTGTTTGTACGATCAGTCTAAGATACATAAAATATACTTACATGTTTCAAATTCTGCAGCTGGTTTCACTAGCGCGTTTCAGAATATGTGAGTACATACATATGAGTTACTCCTATAACAAGTGTTCAAAATAATATGAGGCACACACACACAAGTATATCTATGCAATATCTGGATAATCAATTTCAATACCATTTGACAAACTAAGATGATGTGCGGTCTGTGGTAGGTAAAATTGGCACACGGCTGCCTGCCGATCATTGGATGAATACTTAACTTGCTTGTTCCCTGTTTAACATGTAAAAGAACAATATTCAGTATGCATAGTTTATTCTATAAGAAGTAAATGAGGATCTGGGAATGATTATTTTGTCCATTGTGTGTCGAAGTAGTGGGTACAAGTTGCATTCCATGAGCAGGAAATCTTTGAAAGTGGGGGCCCTCTTGAATCAAAGATGGTCCTGAGAAAAAGAATGAACAAACAACTACTGCTGCGGCGGCATTGCTCATCTTTTTCTTCCGGGAAGTAGTGGGTATAAGTTACAGTCCATGAACAGGTAGGGGGCCTCTTGAATCAAAGATGATGGTCCTGGGATAAGATAAAGAATGAACAAAGTGCTGCATTGCTCATCGTTTTTCTTCCGGGAAGTGGTGGGCATAAATTACAACCCATGAGCAGGTGTCGGGGGGGGGGGTTCTTGAATCAAAGATGATGGGCATGGGGCTAAAGAAGAAACTCACTTTAAATAATAGTTCATATTAGTATGTTGTAACGACTCACAGATATTATTATACTGTATATAGATAGTAATATATAGATACATTTACGGCAGCAGCTGCGGCAGCCGGCGTGGCGACAGCAGTGGCGCCACAGGCCGGCCTGCCGGGGCGGGAAGTGCACATGCTCCGGGCCAGAGTGAATCCAACGAGACCCTTTGTTCCATGCCAACTAATCAAACGAAACCCCAACCCCCCCTTATAATTGAAAGCATTGGGTATCAAGCAAGGACTCGGCTCGCAGGCAAGCGTTTTTTCCCCACATATTGCTTTGTTTGAAAGCCTAGAATTGCTGCTTGGACCGGCGTGCCATCAACTGTGCCCTCACATCGCTCTCCATCCAGGCTTGCTTAGAACGTTCACGGCGATCATTCCCCTTTGGCAGGTCGCTCTGCTCCACCCACTTCTTGCAAAAATCCTGCATAGCCTTGCGCATGTCAGGGACTCCAGGCCCAGCATCATCAGCAGCTGTGGCGGCAGCAGGCCCAGCATCTTCAGCTTCAGCGCCACTGTCCGTAGCAGACGCACTTGCATCTTTCTGCACGCCTTTGGAAACCCACTTCTGATGCCATGCCAGGCTGTTGGCACGTTTTGCCATCACCCGCCTCTGCTCCTCCTTCTTCTTGGACTCCGGCGTCATGTCCCTCAGGCGCTTGCGCTTTGGCTTTGGCCCCTGCTCTTCGCTGCTGGCGGCTGCCCCCTGGCCACCTTCTGACTCATCTGGAAGCTGACTCAGCTCCTTCTCCGGGCCCACCTCTGCCAGCGGGTCCACCTCGCCAGGCAACTCAGGCCCGTAGGCATCTTCAAGCAGCGTGCTTCCCTGGGTCTCATCGATCAGGGTATTGATGAGACCAGGAACCGTCTCAGCATCAGGTGCAGCTGCAGCACTGCCATCACAAAAGTCCTGAAGGTCTTTACTTGCTACTTTCATCAGCCTGAACAACAATTTAGTTGAATTAGCTTCGGAGGGTGAAGGTAAATAAAAAATTTGATAACAAGAAAATAAAACGTGTTTAGTGACAGCTCAGTATCGGACGGGGATGAAGAGCGCTTTGATGGCGGTGTCTCAAACACAGGGTCCACAGCGGGCGCCCAACGAGGGGGTAGCAAGTTCAAGCTCATTCCTATGGCGGCGCCTGCCTTCTTGGGTTGAACAATCACCCCGTGGCCAATGGTGTGGAACCCTATGGCTGGCGCAGGTGGCTCTTCAAACGCCACTCCTTGAGATTCATCCTCATCCAATATGATTTGTTCAAGTTCTCGAAGTTCAAGGTTCTGGGACATTGCATTCAATCTACTAAGCAGACTAATGGCGGTCCTGAGTTTGATCTTTAAATGGCAGCCTGCCGAGCCACACATGGTCCAGTCATGCTCAGCATTGGCAGGCGCCGACTGCAACAGCCAGCTGTGTGTTTTCAGCCTGCACGGATCTCAGACGTCGTCACTATGGCGTAACACGCATGTTACACCAAAATACCCACTGGATTGGGCCCCGACCTAGCTGCTGGGGCAATCAAAATGGCAGGATGCAAGGAGCCAGGTCTGGGTCAAAAGCTTCAAGTACCGAGTGTGGCTTTGTTTCCACATTTGACCCATGACCATCACGTTGCAACGTTTCCCCGTGAAACACCGCTAATTGCCAAGTCACATTGCCCGCCCCTTTGAAACAGTAAACAGTCGTAGTTTGTTATTGGTTGAGGGAGGGATGATGTCGCTTGCAGTTTGCAGTCAGCAGAAACAAAGATGACGATACCCTTGAACCGTTTTGCAAGGAGTCAGGGGGTTGAGTAGGAGACTCGCGATGGAATCCTAAGCAATGGCTTCATTAAAACAACTTGGCTTTGGCGCCCTGAGTGATGGTTCGTCCAGGTGAATAATTCATTCCCCGAAACAAGGGCTGTATAGTATAAAATAGGGGTCTCAGCAATAATCCCTCTTCTTAGGAAACATGATATGAAGTTTGCCCCAGCCATAGAAACAATGAGATCATTGAATCGGTACTTGGCTTGTGTCTATCAGCGGCGATCCCCAAAAGCAGCCCCTAAGAGCTTAGTTGACACGGAGTTCAAACAATGCGTTGCTGTTTGCCCTTTGCCAGGGTCAGCGGATTCTTCAGCATCCAAAGCGGCTTGGCCGCTCCCAGGGTCTTCTCAGTGCTGTACATCCGGAGCCTCCACACCTGCCATGCCAAAAAAGTAAATTCTAGTCCCGGAATTCAGCAGTACTGACTGGTTGCGTGTCCCTTGCAATTAAACCCCTTCAGGAGGCACTCTGAGTCTTAAAGAACTTACCCCCCCTTGCTTTGCACTGACAACTTTTGACATAATATCATTGTAATGATAACTAAACCATTCAATTGATCCAATTTGTATTGAACATCATTTTCCTGGGATGCGCCTGTGTGAGCGCGGGGCTGGACTCCAGCTGCGGCGTCTTGAAGAACCCAGCCACATTCGTTGCGCGGACGTTGGATGGGTTGGCAATGGCATTCGGGCGCCACACCATGCAGGAGTCTGGCTTGGGCTCCACCTCGAACCTGAGCAACGGGGCTGGCCAAATCAAACTGACGGACCACCAGCTCAGCCCAGCCCAGCTCACGCTTTGTCATTTCGGGTTATGAGTCAAGGCGCATGTCAGCTGAAACTCCTTGAATGACAGCTGCTGGCCGTTTGTGGATGTGACTGGCCAGTGTGAAGTCTATCGTTCCCTTTGCTTCAATCTGCTGAAGGCACTGGCGAAGTGACATCACTGCCGAATCGGTTCCCTCCTCCTGCAGTGGCTAGCCGAGGGACTGAACCAAAGGCGGCCACGGGTTGCGACAAGTTTTCAAGATTGAAACCAAAACAACACTGTCCGAGTCCGTCCTCAAGAACCACTTTCACTTGGTCGGACTTAAAAGCGCACTCCACGCCCTTGGCACCGCCGTTCTCCTCCAAAAAGGAGCAGGCGCGCTGGTCTTGGAGCCAAGAGCCAGCCCCATACGCGAGCAGCATCGTGTTGGCTGCCAGAGAGACCTCTTCGGTGGCTTCAATGAAGAGCTTCTCCCCGTTCACCACGTACATCATCAACTGCGGGCTGAAGGTAAACTTGGTCGTCACATTCTCCTCTGAAAAGGTTTCGCCGGCAAAGGGCGCCTGAGGCGCAGCGCTGGGCGCAGGGCCAGGGCCAGCTGCCTGGTCAGCAGGGCCAGGGGGGGCCACGCCAGATCCAAAAATGCGGTCGAATTCTTGGAGGATCTTCCGCCACTCAGGGCCCCGAATCGGGTCTGCCAAGAACAACCCACGGATGTCCCGTGGAAGGCTGAGACAGTTGTCCAGAAAAACGCACACCTTGAGTTTCGGCTGCTCTGGAGCACTTGGCAGTGCATCTGATTCCGGCTCAGCCTTGTACCGCGGGAGGTAGCGGTCCATTGGCGCCACACGCGACTTCCACAAACTCATGAGGTGGGTCTTCAGCAGCATTGTCCCTGTGCCAAAAGCTTTGGCGTCATCCGTGTGGGAGAAGGACGACAAGCCCATGTCGAGGCAAACCTTCTCCACGCAGCCATCATACAAGCTGCCGTGCACAACCAGGGCTGTGCGGTTCTCACCTTGCATGACGCTTGCTGGCCGGAATATGCTTTTCGTGGCGTTGCATCTTAAGTTCTAATTTCAATTTGCACCTGTTTAGTGATTATTGTGTTGTTTCTCATCGCCCAGTTCAACTCAGAGCAAACATTCAAGCTACAATTTCAATTCAACATAAGGCCATCATTGCTTGCTAGAAGAGTCACCCAGCAGCGTACTCAAAATGCTGCGGGGGATGTGCACTCCACCCAGCCACTGAGCTGTCTCCTGCAAATCTGTGTAGTTCTTGCGGGCTTCATTGCTGAAGGCGACGCCACCTGGGACCACGAACTGCGCCTCCGGAATGGCCTTTGGAGGCTCGCCCTGGACAGCTTGAAGGCTCCACAGCTTGCTCGTGCAGAACACGTTCACATTGTTCTTGTCCACCTGTAGGGTCAATGTGTCACTTGTCCATCATTATATTTGGTGCGTGTGTGTGTGTGTGTGCGTGTGTCTGTGCGTGTTTTTTGCGGCTGTAGCACGCCAAAGTTTCAAAAGCCACCCAAAATGAAATGAAGGCTAAAGCCATGGCCTGTTCCGCGGACCTTGAAACCCGATGCGCAGTTCCCTTCATTGGCAAGGTGGAATCACAAATGCACAAGTACATGATGTAGGCCGCAGGGGAATCCCGGTTAGCGTGACACTCAGAGTTGTCGGTGGCCAGCACAAAGGGGCGCATTTCAATGTTCTTCGAGATCAGTTTGTCTTCAATTCGCCTGGGATTTGCTGAATTAGGACCTCAGGAATTTGGCAATGTAAATAAAAAACATAAATAAAGATATTCAATACTATTATTCCTCAGTCCAGTTTCCGGACATCCGCTCTGAGAGCGCCAGCGGATGAAGTGGATGTGAGGAGCGGCAGCGTCAGGACGACGCAGCTGCCTCAGTTAGCCAGATTGGCGACAGCGGTTGGTCGTTCTGTTTTCCGAACCCGCCTGTTGGATTCTTGGCCATGACCTTCTCGCACCATTGGCCAACCTTGTTGATATCAGATTGGCTGAGCACACCAAACTTCGTAGTGTCCAAGTAGCCCACCAGGCACAGTTTCTCGAAAGCGACCTTCGGAGAACGCCAATTCGGTGTTGCAACAATTTGCTCACGCGCATCAAAAAAGAAGGAAACAAAAAACCACAGGTGAATGATGACATCAAATTTGATTTTGTTTGTAGGCCAAGCCTTGAGCTTTGCTGCAGTGCCCTTCAAAAACTGATCGAAATTGGCTGGCAGGTTCAGGTCAGAGCTCAGCGCTGTGAAGGCGTTGTTCTGCATATGGGCATCCACATGCCTGAAGAAAATATAAGGGTGCTGAGCCCACATGTAACATGAACACCAGCACTGACTGGCTAGTAGGCTGCGCTGTGACCCCGCGGTGAATTCTTGTTGATTTCAGAGGGTTGCTAGATGTCAGTGGTTGCTCAGATTGTGACGGCTTATGATTTACTTTCACAAGATCATTGTTGGGCATTGGCATCAATTAACACTATGTTGTAATTAAACTCTGAATCCGCCCTTAGCCTTCCACAAGCACCCTGTTACAGAACTTATTATTCTATCGTGCTCCTAAAATTGTTTGCTTATTATTGCTGCCCAGAGGCTGCTTGCCTTGCTCCTGCTGGTTCTTCTCGTGCAACACCTTCAGCACATGGGTCTTGTTTGCGCAGTTCGACTTCTCGGCGTTGTACTGGTTCATTGATTGCACGTCTGCGCTGATCTTCGCGCGGATCTCTGCGAACTTTGTTGCAGCGACAGCCTCCTCCGCAGCGGCCAGGTCCAAAGTGCCCTCCACAGTCAGCGCGGCGGGCTCAGGACCTGTCTCCACGATGTCCCGCCACACCGAAAGGCCTTGAATGCTGAAGGTAGCACTCTTTGAGTTGACCACAGCCTCGATCTCTTGCCAATAGTCCCTTACATCGGCCAACCCTCCGAACTAGGCCTGGTTACAGGCTACAGTCCAATGGAAATTTTACCGGGACTGGAAATTAAATAGTTCAACGCAAATTGACAGCTGCGTGACAGAAACCCTTTTACTACGTCGCGGTCGATCTGGTTTCACCCCAAGCCCAGTTGTTCAACTGTTATTACTTCTGAACACATCGTAGTAATATGTCAAAGCTTCTTAGCGTAGAACGCTTGCATCAACTTGTCATCCACCTCCGGCTTGGAGCTCGCCTGCTTGGCCGCCACACGCAGGGCTCCGAACATGGCAGCGAAGTCAGCCATTTGGTCAAATTGTTCCTGACTCAGTCTCACCCTGGCCCTGGCACTTGCCTTCAAGCGTTTGCCCGCAGCCACAAAGGACTTGATGTGCAAGTCCATGAGCATCACTTGAGATTCAGCAGTCATTGTCAGAGGCCCCCTGAGCCCGTCATTGACCCCCTTAGGTCGGGCTCCGATGAGCCACCGCTGGGAGCGAAGCTGATCGGCGCTCAGCGCTGAGTCCTTCCATTTGAACCAGTGCAGATGCATTGCCATGAGGTCGCGGCACTCCTCGAGGCAATGTTTCTCAAGTCAAAGTAAATTATTAGTCAGTTGGGAAACTTAAAGTCATTGGCCCTGCAAACATTGAAGGAGGCGTGACAAGTGACATGAATTTCTGAAACTGTTAAACTACTCAAACAATGGATTCCCATGGGGACGGAGCTTGTAATTATCGCGGATTGAATCCAAATCGGCTTTCAAATCGAAGCTCCTTCGAAGTACCCACAATGAGGTTCAAGACCGAGCGCTCCTTTTCGCTGTCGAGGGCATGTTTGTGATTCAGCCCAGCAGAGCAGTTGAACTCAAGGATTGCTTGGTGTAGGCGGGCTTCGGTGTTGCCTGACGGTGCGGTCCCCGACAAGGCCTGCAATTCCATAATCTTCGCGAATCGGAGTGACATTTGAAGCAGTGATGGCGCTTGACGTTCGCTTCCACGAAAGCTTAATGACATATTCCTGAATGATTGGGCGACAGCATCCATTCCAAACGCCAACTTAGTCCAGGAGGTGTGGTCAAAAAATGCGCATTCCCCGAAGCGGCAAATGGTCATTTGTTGCAAACTCACAATTCAGTCAGTGATAAATGAACAACATTTAGCTGTTGATATTATATCTGACTCACAAGCGAATACCAACAAAAACCAAGTCTCATGCATAGGGACCAACCAGGAGCGGTCCAACACATTGTGCAGGGGCTCCAGCATCGCGCAGTGCTGTGCGTCCGAAGCATCCATGTCAGCCGCAGCAAGCAGCGCAAACGCCACGCAGCTCGCCCTTGTCCAACCCTTCACACAGTCCAGGGAGTTTGCCTTCAGGCTCATGGCGTTCTGACCTGAGTAGTCTTCTCGCAAAGTCACGCCTTCCAATTTCAACGGGTCCGTCAAACAGCTATGAAATTAAAATAAAAAATTAAAAACAGGAGACGAGCATCCTTGGCTTGCACGGAAGGTGACCTGATGGCAATCATGCATCATGAATGTTCAATGTTCTGAGCCACGTCATTGGGGGTTGGGGCCAGTCATGGTTGCTGCAGAATGTCTCAAAACAACAAACAACTGAAGACCGGGCGTTGACATCCAGCGGCTCTCTGTTGAGCTCCACCCCATCCAAGATCATTGAGTTGAAGCATGTGCACCAGTCTTCGATGCTGGGAAGCCCATCATCCGGGATTTCAAACCTGATGATATCTGAAAAAACACGCTTGAACCTTCCAGACTGTAAGGCCACTTGAATGACACGGCACACACTTAGCTAAGCAGCTTCAGGCATACCAGTGGCAACTTCAGGGTGTCGCCGGCCGCGGTTTCTTCCACCGCCTTCGGCAACAAAGTGATGGAGGGGACATGTCAATGTGGGGTGTGACTCAGAGACTCATTTGTGTGATTATTGCCTTGAAACCGTCAGACAATTATCAAAGTAACGAGGCTCGGACACATTCAGAGACCTTCTTGAAGATCTTCCCACTGCATTGGCGATATTCAGCATACTGCTGAAACCAACCCTCAAGCTCCGCAGCCATCGAGGCAGCTGACTCCTCTGTTCCAATCGCGTCCAGCACAAACTGAGCAGGGTGGGCGCCATCAAGGTTCGAATCCTGCCGGAAGAGCTGCATGTGCCCCAGGATTGCCTCAGAATTGGGCAGGAAGCAAGCCGTGTACTGCAGGGTGGCTGCATTTTTGACCAGTCCCATACCGTCATCACTACTGCAACCAACTTAGTAGTGGGATGCAATATGTGTTCAATTGCAGCCAGGCTCAGAGCAAGCTATACTATATACTCGCAACTGTTGCTGCTGCTGCAGCACTTGTTTTAGAATAATATGCGCAACGGCTTCGTCTTTTATATTGCAAGTTCACAGTAGCCTGTGAAAGATGGTAATTTATAATATATAATATCATATAATCTATATATATACATATCATAATATATTATAATATATATATATAATATTATATATTTATATATGTATATTATATAATATAATATATATATATATATATATATTATATATTATTATTATTATTATATATATATATATATTATATTCGATATAATAGTATACATATATATAATATTATATATAATATAATATTATATTGTATATAATAATATATATATATCTATATATAATATATTGTATTATATAATAATAATAGATGTATATCTTTTAAATATATTATATATATACTACAATTTGGTCGATAAATCCTAATATTTCGACAAATCATGTATTTATCAATACATATAATATAAGGTATATCTATTATTTATATAACATATTATTATAATATCTTGAATAATATATTGTCTATATATAACATATTGGATAATACTGTAAACAGTTTAAATATGCACGAAAATATGAATACACCTATATATCAACCAATTGTATTACACACAGAATATATATATATATATATTATTAATGATGACATATTATATTATATACGTATAAGAGGTATTATATATATATAATAAAAATATTTGTATGTGTAATATATATATACGATATATAGTATCGTTATTATAATGCATATATATATATATATATTATACATATATCAAATTATAGCGCACAGGCAACTATATTTATATAGCAACTATGTTTGCACAGGTATGGCTCTATATTTCATTCAAATATATTGTATGTTATATTTGTAGTAATGGCAACATAAAACATTTTCTTAGTTCATGAGTGAGTGTATTATTATGTATAACAATATGCTAATTGCATAGTCTAAGTAATACCTATTGTTAGTTATTTCCTACATATGATGACAAGTAAGGAATGATATTAACATATATATATATATATTGTATACACGACATTATAATAGTTGGTTGATGTGATGGTTGTTGTTATTGTTGCTGGTGTATAAGGCAAAAGGGAATGATGATACATATCATAACATATTATAATATATTTATATATATAATATATATATATAATATTATACTAACCACACTTCATAGAAGACCATAAGGCGCGCCTTTTTCCGTGTTTCTTCCAGTCTAGTGCAAACAACAAGGAAAAGGGCGCCTGGAAACATTGCGTTTTGTAGCCCTCTACTTGGCATGCACCATAATATTTACTAAAATCTACGCCGGGCCATGCAATGATCTTTAGTATACTTACTACAAGGTGTCTAGCAATACCTGATAGTATAGTATATCTGGGTTTGCTTAACTGATTGCTACATCATAACCTAAGTGCCGATCGCACAATTCTTGTGCATGTTACAGTAGCTATTGCAATACGCACCTGCAATTACTTATTGCATATATCTATGACTAACTATAAATAATAAATATAATGTATACTTGCTATTATACAAATAGTGACAAATACAGAGATATGATATCGATATCATGCAAACATCCAATATATTGCCAAGATGCAGAGGGCTATTACTTCATATCGCTTGCCTGGCCTAGAATCCAAGCGGCTTTGACACTGGGTCAATCTGGGTCAAACTCTATGCAGCTCGAGGCAGTCACCGGGCTCACCACCTACTGTAACCCATGAACCAGTCCTGGCCAGCATAAACCGGAATTGCACAGTTTCAGGTTCCCTGAAATTTGTAAACATGTTGATGCTTTTGCCCGGGCATGCCTTCAGAAAGGAAGTGTCGCCCTTCATGTTTTTCAGCTTCTTCTCCACCTCTGTCGCAAACTTCTTCAGGGGAGAAGATCCAGCGCTGCTCAGGCCTGCGTCCTCCTCCTTGGCATCCTTGAGAACCTTCTCACGAACTCGCACAAGAACTCTGCTCTCGGCAGCACAGCCCGGCAGCGCCAACTGCGCCATGAGCCCAGCTACAAGCAACACCCTGGTCCACAAACAGCTCCTGATTATGAATCATGTTCAGATTCAACATGATGGCAGTGGAATGAAGGCAAGCTGACCTGACGAGTGTCCAACACATAATCACGTGCATCGATTTCACTCTCAAAATCCGAAACCTAAATCAATGCACTTCGCCTCGTAAAGTGCATTGACCTTCCAGGCTTTTCAGGCACGTCATTGATCTATCAGCCTGGTCTAAATTTTGAAATCAATGACAGGTAGCTACAGAGTGGGGAATCAATGCACTTTTCCGCGCAAAGCATTGATTTCAGGTCTAGGTTTTGCAAGACAAATCAATGCACAATGTCAACTGCACAGCCGGGTTTCCCAGGATCCAGCCTGCTGGAAGCTCAGCTGGCCCGGCCGCAACCTCAGAGTTCACAGAAATCAATGCACTTCCCCCCGGGGAGTGCATCGATTCCATCGGTTTTCCGACCCAAGGTGCATCGATATTACGCAAAGTCTATCCCCAAGTGCATCGATTTAGCGGGTCATGAACTCCAAAGTGCATCGATTTTCGGGCGATGTCCCAACAAAGTGCATCAATTTAGCGGGCCATGAACTCCAAAGTGCATCGATTTTCGGGCGATGTCCCAACAAAGTGCATCGATTTAGCGGGCCATGAACTCCAAGGTGCATTGATTTTCGGGTGATGTCCCAACAAAGTGCATCGATTTAGTGGGCCATGACTCCAAAGTGCATCGATTTTCGGGCGATGCCCCAACAAAGTGCATCGATTTAGCGGGCCATGGACTTCATCGAGATTTCGCCTACTAAGTTTAAGCCTCAAGTCTGTGCAGCATCGGTTAAGGTTATGGATGTGGAAGTGCATCGATTTCAAGAGCCACTCAGGGCCCAGGGGTCACGTTGAATGGATACATGGGTTAAGTTGTTGAAGTCATAAATTTGCAAAAGGCAAGCCGCAGTGGTTCCACCTGCTATTGCCTAGAAACAATTTCATCCATTGCGGAGTGCGTGAGTTCAAGGTAAAGGGATTTCTTTGACTGACATCAATAACAAGTTTGCAAAACAGGCACATAATTTCGTTAAGGAGCGCAACCAACAGGATGCTGGACAAAAGACCCCCCCAGTTTCCTAAGCGTGCAAGGCTACCAAAAGCATGAAAGCCCCCAGCCTCACTCCTGCTACCAGACTACGCCCCCCAAAAATGAATCCCTCAATTATTGCATCTCGTGGTCCCAAATGTCAAGCCTAACGCCCCTCAAAAAAGGAAGCCTTCGAGATTATGCAATAAAGCCAGTGGAAGCTTGCAGCAATGCCACCGGAAATGGAAACTTAATGCTGTTTCACAGTTACACCCAAAAAGAAAAACACGCAGTGCCCCTGCAAATGAAGGCCTCAACACCCGAGACTGGAAGCCCTGCAATGGTTCCAAAATGAAGCCTGCTGTAGAGCCAAAAGTCAAATAAGTTCGTTGCCCCCCAAATAATAAGCAGTTGGTTTTGGCAAGCCATAGAGTGTGGAAGGTTTCAGATTCAACAGTCAAGTCAAGTTGAGCAGCGATTCCCCCACAGCTGTTTTTTTTCACTGATCGCTGGCTGGTCGATGAGCCAGAATTACATGAGCCCTCAGCGCAGTGGTCAAATCTGATCTGTGACCTTTCCTGAGTTGCATTGTTTACTTGCCAGCTTTTGACCACAGCTCAAACTATATGCTCATGTCGGTGTAGCCTTTGCCACGGCCGATGCCCATCGCCTTCTTTGTCGCCAACGCCTCCAGGGGAACAGAATGAATGCCAAAGATTGATAATAATAGTAGATCAATGGAAGTGTTCGGCGTGCAGTTTGGGTTTGGAAAGACCTGGTGAGAAAGAAATAATATGGTTCTTGAAGAACTTGTCAGGCACAACTCATCACAACTCCCACTAGCCTAAACAATTATCACCCACAGCATGCAGCATCAAATACTAAAATTAAAAGAAACATTTTCTATTTATTAGACCCGAACACAAATAGCAAGGATTGGAAGCAGCAAGACTAAGTGCAGCAGGTTTGGAAACAGCCCGCACCTGTCTGGCATTGCTGGATGCGGTCAGGACCGGGACGAAGATTGCTGCAGGGCTCGCAAGGCTCCTGCTGCGTTTCCGGTGGTGGTGGCGGCGGCGGCCGCGGCGGCGGCTGTCCCGGCTGTCCCGGCTGTCCCGGCTGTCCCGGCTGTCCCTGCGGCGGCGCCTGGTCGCCTTTTTCTTTCTGCTTCTGCTTCTCCGGTCCGGGGTCCGCTTCTTTTTTTTTCTTCTTGCTACTTGCCGGCTTGTTCTGGTCCTGCTGCTTCTCCTTCTTCTCCTCCTTCTCCTTCGCGACCTTCTTCTTCTTCACTCTGATGGGCTTTGGCTTCTCCTCCGGGTTCACCGCTGGTGATGTGGGCGAGACCAACTCTGTTGGCGAGTGTGGCCCTGACTGCGGCAAGGGACTGGCTGACTGCAGAGCGGGGCTCATGACCTCCTCTTTCACCGCAAGTCCTGGCTTTGCCTTCATCTTGTCGCTCTTGTCCTCCGGCTTGCGCTTCGGCTTGTCCTCCTTCTGGATCAGTGTCAGCTCCAGGTCCAGGTCCGGCTTGTCCTCCCGCTCCGACTTCTCTTCCGGCTTTGGCCCGGGCTGGATCACCTCCGGCTGGACCGCCTCCTTCTTGTCCTCCGGCTTGTCCTCCTTCTTGTCCTCCTTCTTGTCATCCGGCTTGTCCTCCGGCTTGGCCTGCGGCTTGCGCCCCGGCTTGTCCTCCGGCTTGTCCTGCGGCTTGTGCTCCGGCTTGTCCTCCGGCTTGTCCTGCGGCTTGTCCTCCGGCTGGATCGCCTCCTGCTTGTCCGCCTGCGTGCCCTCCGGCTTGTCCTCCGGCTCCGGCTTGTTCTCCGGCTCCGGCTTCTCGCCCTCCTTCTTCTTGTCCTCCTTCTTGTCCTCCTTCTTGTCCTCCTTCTTGTCCTCCTTCTTGTTCTCCTGCCACTCATCCGGCTCCACTTGCACCTCCTCCATCTCCTCCATCTCCTCCATCTCCTCCATCTCCTCCATCTCCTCCATCTCCTCCTCTATCTCCTCCACGTCCAGCACTTTTGCTTTTGACTGCTGCTGCTTCTGAAGCGGCTGGTGCTGCTGCTGCTGCTGCTGCTGTTGCTGCTGCTGCCGATAGTGGTGCGGCTGCGGCGGCACAGACGGTGGCCTTGGCTTCAGCGCCGGCGGCGGTGGGGGGGGTGGCGGCACCGCGTTTGGCCTGGGGCCCTCTGGTCTGGGGCATGCCGCCCTGGAGCATGCCGGCCTAGGGCCCACAACCCGGCCCGCCGGCAGCGCCGAGCCTCGTGTCTTCGGCTTCGGCGCAACATGCTTGGGCCGAGCCTTGACCTGGATCGGTCTGGGCCGCGGCTTGGGCGCGATTCGTGGCCCCATGGCGAAAAACCTCTGAGCAGAAATTGAGACGCGATGGCCAAACGAAGTTCTCCAACAAGAGGCAAGTGACACGGGATTTGACGGGAACACCTCAGTCACGATGTTGTATAATAATGTCCCCTATTATTAACTTGATATGAAGGCAATTGAATTGGCATTGACATTGAGCAGTATTTAAGATTCAAAACTCCTTGTTTTTGTCAAGTTGAAGCTTGACCTGGCTTTTGCCTTCATCTCCGAAAACATCATGGCGCTGAGGTCCCGGACGGGCTCAGTGCAAAGGCCGGGCGCCAAGAGAAGCTTGTACCTTCCCGCGTGTTTGAAGAACTATTTGGGGCAGAAAGCATAAGAAGCAGGGCATCAGAGGGGGGATATCATGATTCTTGGCGGGGCACAAACTGATTCGGGAGTTTGGTTTGAGATTATATTTTTCTGATTTCTGAACTTATCAATAATTTATAATAATTACTTTTCTCTCTGGGCCCCATGAATTTAACACAGCGTCGTTGCCAATTAGTGGTTGCAGTGCGTTATGTCCTCAAATACTATTCAGAACCCAGCCAATGAGTGAGTGAGGCTACCAATCATCAATGCAAATCTTTGATTCCCACAAGTGTCAAGGCAGAGCCACTCAAACCATGCAAGGACTTGACAGTTGAACAAATTACAGTAATTGAATCAGAAACTAAACTTTTACCGATGTCATGAGTGATGTCCACCCATCAGGCCTGCGCCCTGAAGAATGCTTCAGGCCTCAGTGCAAAGGCTGCAGCAAAAAGAAGGGAGGATACGGGTTTGACTTGGTCTGCTACAATCAATTGTCCATGATATTCAATGAGGCTGAGTTGCAAATGACGTGTGTCAGGCACCCTTCTTTTCCAATCGCTCATTCCAAATCAAATCACGCCCTTCGCTGCCCAGAGAAAACAGCCTTCAATGGCATGGCAGGGGCCAGAGCATCCAGAACAGATTTATGAAGTTGGAACTCAGGTTCGCCAATGCCACGGGCACCTTCGTCACCTGCATGCCAGGTGTGGCGTCATAGAAGGCGTTGTTAGCCAAATCCTCGGGTTGCAATAGGCCCGTGAAAAAAATAACCTGAAGAATAAATAAACTCTGGGCTGGCCCATCAATCATTGCTTTTGCATCAAGGGCACCCGCAGATACGAAACTGCTCTTGCATAAGCAGCTCCGTACGAGCTTGTGACAGCAGTTGCCAAATCATTCAACTGCTTCGCGAGGGCCGGAGTGTGGCTATTTGGATGCCTAGGTGAAGGCTGGGAAAGCCAGTAGGCTATGTTGGCATTGGGCAGCCCCGCATCACGATAATTGAAGCTGCAAACTTAACGCCAGTCCATTGACCAGTCCATTGAAACATAATCAGTGATTATCAGTCAGAATGATGCCATTTATCAAAGGAGCTTCACTGTTGGAACCATAGAGACTCGATCAACTCGTGTTTCTGGAAGCACCAGCAGCGGGTCTTGGCTAAGGGTCGAATCTGAGATGTAGCGCTTGGTCAAGCAAACCACGTCCCCTGCAAGTTGAGCCCCGCGGAAGCTGCCAGGATTGACTTTGAGGTTGGCAGGCAGGTCTTGGCCAGGGCCGGGTGGTCAACATTCATCCAAGCCAAAAAATATAGCACGATAATAATTGAATTGTTCGACAAACAAACTGTCTAACACTGAATGAGAAAGATGGCCACACTGGTTTTGCCGCCGCACTCAAATCAAACCAAACTTAACTTATGTGACACTGTGCATGCGCTAGACCCACTAGGTTCACAAGGCGCTATTCATTTGAATTTCGGGGCCAGCAACTCCATGTCGCACCCAACTCCTCGCCCCACACTATTAAGCCCCCCTCAGTTAAATGAGTTAGCACAATTATATTTCCCCATCAATGCAATGCCAAGAAGTGGAATGGAGCTATTATTACTGTACACATTCTTCCAACTTGGGCGGGTCTTTACTTCAGATTCAACCCTGTGCCTTTGCGCAGGAGCAGCGTGAAACTATGGTTGGCGCCAGAGTCCTCTAGCAAGCCCCCTTCCAGCTTCACTCCCTGTGGTTGCCAGTGGCAAACGTCAAGCTTCGTGACACTTGCGCGGCAGTTCACCCAGTTGCGAAGACCTGGGCGGGCGAGCTCGTCCAGCATGGTATTGATGGTGTCTTGGGAATTCAAAAGCACATCCGTGTTGGCAATCCTCCGGCTGATGATTCCCCAAAGCTGATCTACGCGATCGTGCGTATGAGACTTTCTCATGAAAAGGAAGGATATATGGCGGAGCTTGTTCCGAGCGAGTAGGTTGGCGCCGTACAAGAAACAAAATTGATTTTTCAGTTCACGCACAGTATTATCGCCCATCAGCACGAGGCTTGTTGGCCGAGGCTGTTGTGTCCTCTCCACCTCGGCGAAGACCTCCTCCAGCGTGTGAGCGATCGCCTCGACAATGCAACTGCTGTCATGACGAGTTGGCTCATCAAGGACCCGCAGCTGCAAGGTTCGCCCAAAGGCCCAGACTCCGTGAAGGGTCAACCTGGGCCTGTTGTACTTGGCCAAAGCTGCAGTGGCCTTCAAGGCTGGATCTCTTGGCAAGCGAAACTTGCCCTGATCACACCCATCAAGTTGGAAAACCAGCACTTGGTTCTTGGGATCTGCCGCAGCTTCTTGCAGGGTCCAGCATGCGACGCGGTCACGGTACTGAGATTCAAGGTGTTCCCTGTACTTGCAAAGGGTTCCCAACTTGACCTCCATGCTTGCGCTCTTGCAGGCCAGCTGTTGTTTGAACTGGAAGCACAGCTCGCATTGAGTGAACCTAGTGTAACTGTTAGTAGGCCCAGGCACATATTGAAAGTTTCAAGCAAAACAGTGGAGGCAAACTGGTGACAAATATAATAATAGTAGCTGCAGCGGTATGTAAGCCAAGGGGCAGGCTCTTGTCTCTGAACTTGAGCACATCTGCCCAGCGGGTCTTGTACACTTTGGCAAAGGTGGGGTACCTGGGACGGACAGACTGTTGATTCACTGATTTACTTGATGAAATCATAAATTATTCCCCGGCTGCAAGTACAAAAGCCGGCAGAAACCATGCCATAACAATAGGACTAAGTTGAGGTGAATGCAAATGTGCTATGATTGGCGGCCATGGTGCGACACTGCCCCGAGTCCAAACATTGCGCGGGTGGCTTGGTAGTGGTTGAACAAATCCATGACATTGCCAGGGGGCAAGAACTTGGTGAGTTTTTTCTCGCCCGGCCGTAACAAATCCCAAGCAAGCCCTTTGCATGTCGAGTCCAAGAAGTCTTTCAAGTCCTCCACCTCGCAATCCGAAGCCAGGTCCCAATCATCGTCGTCTTGGCCTGCAGCTCTCCCACGTCGCACAAACCTTAGCTTGACAGTGTGGAACCGGCGGAAGGGGCAGCAGATTTTGAGAACAATAAGGCAAAGATTGGGAGGGTGTTAAGGACATATTTGCTGGCATCAAGACAACAAACTGTGTTGGCAGCGTTTCAGCGACACCTTCATATAGCATGGCCAAGAAGGCATCCACAGAGTGTGTTGCAGCTTTGCTTCCGCCCTTGTTCTTGCCATAGCGACGGTCTGGGTTCATGGCCAAAGCTCGGGCAAGTCGATCTTTCCCAACACCCTGCAACAGGCACAAGCATTTGCGGCCCATCTCCATGCCCAAGAAGGTGCACTGGGGTGACCCACCAGAAGCGTTGTTCTGCATGGAGGTGTGCAACTTAGTAGCTTAGTACAGATAAAACCACATCCCTTTGACCACAGTCAATCAAGCTTCTAACCCTGCGTTCCAATCATAGAGTTTGAACTAGTCAGGTCCACGAACCCTGAAATTAAAGCATCCAGGCCAATGCCAAGTTGCAAGAGAATCTTGATCACATTTCTGCAGGTCGTAAAAGCTTCTGATGAACTCATGAGCGCGGTTCAGCTGAATCTGTTGGAAGCAAGTCTTCCGAGCACCTCAGGCGAGCGACGCAGCTTCCAGGCATTCCACGAAAGAGCATAAAGGCACATCGAGACAAATTACCAAAATTTAAGCTTCAAAATTGACGTGTTCTGCCAAGAAGCACAGGCACAGTTTCCTACTCAGGATTCTGGCCACCCTATCCCGGGATCCTCCAGATTTCTTGAAGACCCCAGTCTGGCGAACATGCTTTGCAGCAGCTGCCCGGCTGCTGTTGTTGTAGGGGCGTTTTTTCTTTGAAGCTGCAGCTGACGCTTTGTTTGCGTTGCGCATGAAGGATGCCTTCTCAAAAGTTCTGAGAACGCTCCAGTCCAAGTCCAGAACCGCTGTGGCCTGGGGCGATGACTGCGTGGATAATGTAGCACCAGGCGCAGACGCCCCCTCCGACCGATCACACTGAAAACTGTGTGCGCCATCATGTTCTTCTGGCTCGTCCCCAAACAAACATGGTGTAGAGGAGGCATCTGCCGCCACAGATTTCACACGCGCTAGCTTCTTCGGCAAAGCGGGCCTAGTGGCAGGAAGTTGGTTTGGCCTGTGCCCCGTAGGAACCTGTTCTTCAGGTTCATCACCAAACAAGCAAGTCTTTGCCTGGACATGGCGCCGTTTCCTTTCCGAGTTTTCAGGCCCCTCATCCTGAAAAGGTTTCATGCAGCTGCTTCAGCCAGGCTGCAGTTCATTGAGTTGTGCGTGACCCGCGAACCTAAAATAGAACACTATGGAGCGGAGCTGGCAGCTGAGATCCCGGGCTAGTCGCTAGGAGGTCTTGCGCGCGCGCCTGGCGAGGCAGACAAGTAAGGGTCGGGTCTGTATAATATTTGCAACAACTCAATTTCAATGCTGAAGGGTTGTTTGCTTTCCAAGCGCTGGCTCTTGTTTTACCCTCGCTACTCATCCTCAACGACAACCACCTCCCGCAAACATAGCATTGCCATCAGGAGTGTGAACCCTGCTGACGCTAAGTGCATACCATTTCCAGCCATTTTGCCGGCTGCAGAATCTGTGATAGAGCTCAAAGGGCGGGCATCCTGAGTAACTCACAGTAACATCAAGGCCGTAATCAGGTTGAAGCGTCGGCCGGATATCGCAAGCAATTTACGATTTTAGCCAAGTTTCGGTGCCCAACATGTTTGCTGCTCTTGCAAAGCAGGGGTAGCCAAGGGTCATCAGCAAGTCTTTGCCAGTGAAGCAGCGGCGTGTTTCTTCAGACCTACAGTGAATAACGATGCCATGCCCGGCCGGACTAAACCCAAGGTTACGCAAATTAGCACAGCATTAAACCAGCACAATGTTGAATGCCAATTGATTGAAGTATCCATACTTTGCTGTTGCAGGCCAAGGTCATCAGCCGCCCAGATTTTGTTTCTGTGCGTTTTCTGAAACATGGATCTTGGGACAAATCGAAAAGCTGCATGTCCGGCGCCATCTCCCGATAAAGCTTCAAGTGTCGCTTTGCACATTCTGACAACCCATCCGGCTCTGCAAGATGCTGGTCTGAGGCCAGGCAGTACACCAGCGGCGATGCCAAGGAGGGGGAAAGGGAGGGCCAGGTCTCAAGAAACAAACACGCCATCTCTGAGAAAGATTGCTCTGGCATCCAACGCATACGCCGGGGGTCATGTGTGATTCTCCAGGCCCTTCTGCGAGTTGAAGGTTCTCAGGACTGAGCCTTAGTTTGGGTCAGACTTAAACCGCTACATGCAATGAAAACACAAATGGTGCATTCTCATCGACTGAATGGTTCACTTGTGTGCCGTGGGGCACTGCCATTTGGATGTTGTGGCCAGTGTTCTGCTGCAAGTAGTCCTCCTTCAGCATGATCATGGGGCAACTCAACAGCCAAGCAAGCAACATGCCTAAAAAAGCAACACATTCTCAGAGCGCTCCTGGTCGTACTCAAGCACATTCTCATGTATATTTAGCCGCGTGGCGGACATCACTTTGGTTGATACATCATGCAGGAGCTTCACCAAACTGTCTTCAAAACCCATTCTCTTTCCCATCCTAAGCTGCAACATTTTATGCTTGGCGTTTTTTCTGCTTGTTGCAACCAAAGATCTTTGAAAATATGGTACAGGGGGCACCGATGATTCCCACACAGTGCGTGAAGTCCACAGCGCACCTGGGCAGAGATTGCAACGTACAGGTTAAGTCACTCAACGTCTTCAAGCATCCAGTCTAATACTGACAAGGAGCTGTTTTTTATGCGTGTGGCATAGAAAGGCTTCAGACAGCTTTAAAGCCTGAAAGGCCTTTCCTTCGTTGTCGCATGGCTTGCCAGTCAGCAAGTGAAGAGCATCAGAAGCTAGGCAAACATCAGGGTAGTTCTCCTGCAGGACCTTGAGGCACGACCTGTTCTTTTCGACCTGGGTTGAACAGTGCCCCTTGAAATGAAACAAGTTCAAAAGGATGGCCCAATGGTCACCTTCAATGCAGCAAGCTTGCCATTAGCCCATGGTCAAATTTCAGGTTGAAGCCCCACCGATACAAGCAGGCAGCGTCCAGTGCCATCAATGCTTCGTATGCGCATTCCACGCCGCTAAATAAAGAGGCCACTTTCCAGTTCACTTGTCCTGAGTTGAGCGAAACGCACCTTACCTTGAGTTATTGGGCTTGGAGCAAAATTAACGCATTGAGCATGAGATTCAATGTGCGCAATCATCCGCAGTGACAAGGGATCCAAGTGTCGCAGGTGCCTCTTGACATAGTTCTCTCCCCAAAATTTGCACGCCCGGCTCAGAAGGACTTGTGGCCATGCAAGGATTTCTTCCAGATTTGACGGGCGAGGAAACGGTGTCCTTACCCAAGTTGCCACGCCCACGCCAAATCAACAGACTCGCTGCGAAAGCACTGATGCTGCATCAGTTCAAACATCTATTTGAGAATGACAAGCCACAAGGTTGGAAGTACTGCATCCTGGTCAGAAGGGCCATCGTCATGCTTGCGCTTGGGCATTCAGCGGACTTGATTAAAAGTTGTTGCCACTGATTGACAATTGATTGTTGCTCGTTTGCATGGGTTGGCAGTGATTGCAACTTATTTTGAGCCGAACGCCTGAGCGCCACACACGCAACGCAACTGTCAAGCTGCCCCGACCTCTCCAGCCAGCTGCTCAAACACGCCAGGCCCACCTGTGGAAGATGGTGTAGATGCAGTTGCTGCAGCTGCTGCCCTTTACTTTTCAGCAGAATGCGACATAATATATCATATGATATTTGATTGCATATACTTATGATGGTCACAGCAGCCCGTACCCCAAACATGGGACAACGCAACCGCACAATGGCAGTAACCAACGCTTTGAAGATGGGACATATTCCACACACACACAGATCATGCTGCATATAAATATTTAGTAAAGGTACATTATATATGTATGATATATATGTCCATGTGTGTACTATATTAGGAATATGTACTAGTACCCTGCCCTCGTATATTTTGAAAATTAAGTAGTATACACATATCTTTGACGTACTGTATGTAAGTTTCCTCTATAGAATATAAATATATATATATATATAATATTATGAATATACAGATAATTTTGCATACTATACAAATTATTGAAATGAAACATGAAATCATACAAAAACAGGATCGCACCATAATTGTTGATTGTGGGTCCCTGCTGTTTCTACTTGGCCACTTGATTTTCGCATCATGAGCCCAATTTGCATTTTGACACAAGTTGGTGATATATATATATATATATATATATTTGTCTATGTGTAATATTATAAATACTATATATATATATATTATATTGTATATACTATATACTATATACTATATATTATATTATATTATAATATTTATATATATATATTATATATATATATAGTATTGCGTTGTGTCATCTTGTTTATTAATTAGCATCTACATGTTGGTACAATGGGCAGACTCTTTACCCATACTAAATTGAATTGTATATTGGCGATACTGTGTGGCGATACTGTGTTTGCAGGTGGGCGAAAAGGAAGGGAATGAACAAACCGTGGAAAGTGTGTGTCAGAAAGAAATGGGCCTGAGCCACTGACCCTGATCACCTTGAAATTGGGCTTAGTTACCACGAATATAACATCAGGACGCTGCGCAAACTGACAATGTTTGTGAAGAAGCGAGACTTTCCAAAGCTTCGCGGCAAAGCCGGTCAAATTCGGGGATTGGGAGACGCAATGATAGCGATGTGGAAGCGCTATGGGGACTTGCACACCCGGGACGGTATCCGTATCAAGCTGTTGCTGGAACTCAGCCTGCAATGCGATGAGATCTTGGACTCGCATTCGCCTGCCGACGGGTACTGGGCACTGCCGCCCCCGAATGCAGCAGAGTTGGTGCGCAAACAACGACTGCTGGGTCAGCTGTACGTGCAGCTCTCAGAATCCTATGCTGCACAGGAGGTCCGGGTGTTCAATATGTCAGCCAAGCTGCACTATTGCCTTCACAGCGCGCTATGGGCTGACAAACTTCATCCCCATTTGGCCTGGTGCTGGCGAGGTGAGGACCTCATGGGCCGCATTTCCACCTTGATTAGCAGCTGTGTGAGCGGCCGGACGGACGTATCTGCCACCTTGAAGGCGGCAGAAAAGTATGGGCTGGCTTGCCACTATATGTGGTCTGCTGCTGACGGGCCGCGTCGCCTTGAAGGCCGCTAAAAGGTACAGGATGGCCAGTCTGCCTTTTTTGTCAAACCTGCTGCAGCTGCAAAATTGAAGGGCTTTCTGCTCGTGTTGCATTTGTCCTCTGCGCCTTCACAGTTTTGGGCTGCCAGTTGCACCTGCCCACACTCACAGTTGTATACCGTGGAAAGCCTTGTATGTTGCCGCTTGTGCACGTCACAGCACTTCTGCTGCGGAGTCGCTATATAAGCTCCCCCACCGCATGTACACTATGTATAGTGGCACAGCCACCGCCGCTTGTACGACCGGCCACTCATGTATATAAAAAGAAATGCGCTGGACGCTTGTACTGCACCTGCCCACACTCACAGTTGTATACCGTGGAAAGCCTTGTATGTTGCCGCTTGTGCACGTCACAGCACTTCTGCTGCGGAGTCGCTATATAAGCTCCCCCACCACATGTACACTATGTATAGTGGCACAGCCACCGCCGCTTGTGCGACCGGCCACTCATGTATATAAAAAGAAATGCGCTGGACGCTTGTACTGTGCGGAGCCGGCGTTTACAGGGCTGCATCACGTGCCAGTTTTGAATTGTGGGCGGCCCACGTGTGAAACATCTGTTTGCTTCCCACTTGCATTGTGCGCAGATCATATAGCAAATGTGGACTTGTATTGCGGGCATGCCCAGCATTTCCAACGCTTGTGCTGCCGGCCGCCCGTGGGTTTTGCGAAGCTTCCCTCTTGTACTTATACCATTTTTTGCGCGCGCTTGTGCGGATTCCCTTGCAGTAACGAATAGTTGGCAGTGTTGGTTCCAAGCAAAAATCTATGGACAATTGACATAAAATTGAGACTAAATTGAAGCTAATTTGAGGCTAAATAATGTTTCAACATAAATTTAGCCTCGCCTTATTTAGACTCATTTTGAGTCTAAATTCTTGTAGGAGTCTAAATCGCATCCGAGGCTATTTTTAGACTCAAAGGATCTTTCAGGTGGGGAGCGCCCTCCTTGAGGAACTGGGGGTAAATTACCCACCAAGTTTGGGCAAATTACCAAAAACATGGTGGTTGCTGAGTCGGCAAGCTTGCATAGTCCGCCCCACCCGCGTAAAGAAGGCATGCAATTTATTGATAGAGTCAAGCCCTATATATACCGGGCAATTCGGCGTTTGCGTCTTGAAGAACACAAGGTCGGGCAGGAGCATGGAAGTTTTAAGTCAAGCAGGCGCAGCCACTGCTTGTGCCACGTGCAGTTTGTCTTTGTTTTCCATCAAGTCACAAAAAGCTGTAGCAGGGCGCACATGGCAAGCGTTTCTTGGCTGAGTTAAGAAACTTGCCTGAGCATTTACTTGAAACGGTGCGCGCTTGCGTCACGCGTCTGCCTGCAGAGGCAGGCTTTAAAGGTAAAGCGATTGTTGTTGTATCTTTGACAGGGCAAGCTGGGCAGTTTGATTGTCACTTCTGTAAGTTGCCGATCCTGGGAAAATAGTTCGCTTGGGGAATGTCACGGCGTGCCAGATAGGACTTCTGTGCAGAGATAGAAACCTGCTCTGCGCAAAACAAACTTGTTGGGGGGAAAGGATAGCAGCCCTCAGCGCTCACAAACAAATCCTTTTTGGGAAAAGCCTGGCGAACTTGCAAAACGGTGTGCGCTCCAAACAGGAAGATCTCGTCTTGTTTTTTGGGGGCAAGCACCACGTGCGTCTCTCACCTCTTTTGACTGCCGCGCGATGAACGCTATGATTGCGCTCAGCCGACTACTGCGTGAGCCTTGCGTGTCTTGTGCGACTGTGAGCATGATTAAAGCACACGCGTGTGCAACATCGTCAGTGTCTCCTCAAGCCAAGGAGCTTGAGCCCAACGAGTGGGCGGCGTGATGCGGCTGGGCGTCTCCAATCGGAGGTAGAGCTATCCGTGTCTCTGCGCCTGCGGCAGTGCGCTGAGGTGACTCTGGATGTCTGCGTGCTTGTAGTTGGTTGCTCCCAACGGCCTAAGCTGAATGTGTGGCGCTTGTCTGTGCGTGCGTGGGCGCACGGGCGCGTGGGCGCGTGTGCACAGGTGCGCGCGTTTGTGTGCGTGTGTGCGGCTGCGTGTCTGCGTGTGTGTGTGTGTGTGTGTATGGTGTGTGTGTAGAGTGTGTGTGTGTGTGCGCGTATTGAAGTGGAACTTTGCGCGACTTTGGCACGATGTCGCACGAGAGCTTTGCGCGCTGCCTTCGTTCAGCGTCTTGGAAGAAACGGGTCATTTGGTTTTCAACGTCGGGCTTTAGGGCCTTGCGCCGCGATAAGGTTGGCACACGCGCCTGAGCATGGTGGCGCTCCTTTCTGCGGGCATCGGCAGTTCTACCTGCACTGTCCCAGCTCTCGTCTTTGTTCTCTTCGTCGCGCTTGATGTCACTCCCTTCCTCGTCAACCCCGCCCTCGTCACTCCATCTCCATCTGTGATGCCTGGCGCGTCCCGCAAGGTGGCCAATAGCCCCCCACAAGCTTATGATCCACCGACGATGAGCAAGCCCTAGCTGTCTGACCCATGGACAAGTTGCAACACCCACGCCATCATCCGCAAAACACCACAGAGAACTTGGTCGAGATGGGGCAGCAAGGTTGCCCGCCGTCTTGACACTGATGGCTCCCAAAGAAGCTCGCGGTAACTGAACCAACTACTTGAGTGGGGACGACACCGTGCCCAAACAATGGCACAGCGGTGCTTACACACTACGGTCTTTACGCGCTTAAGCATCCGTGAGTAAAGGTGATTTCTGGCCCTCTGAGCCTTTGCTAAGCCCGAGATTCACCATGAGTCTACAGCAATGCCAACGCGTCTTGACACTCAATGAGGGCGGGGTTGCTCCGCACAAACTCGTCTACTTGGCACGAATCCCGGAGGTCAGTCCAGAAAGACGGACAACCCTCCCTTTCAGAAGCCGAGATGGAACAGGTATCCAGAAGAGAGGCGAAGAGAGCTGAATGGATGCTGAAGAAAGACGCATGACTGGGAGCCAACTCAGCCTTTTCCTGTCGGAGGCCTCCTCGTGTGTCTCTGCGATGTGCGTTGCATGTGTTACGCCTTTTCGACATGCCCTGGACCACCGCTTCCCTCGAAGCTTGGATAGTCCTGTAAAGCAGGGAGCCAGCAAAATTTCCAAAAAGAGAAGGACTAACCCTGTGAGGCAAGGAGCCAGCCGGTGGCAGAAAACCGATCTTTTGTCCCACAGAAGATAAAGGCCAACTCTTCAAGCCGATGCAGCTGTGGAAAACCGGAGGAAGAATGAAAAGGAAAGGGCCAAGTCTGACGAAGATTTCCCCAACCTCACGTTAGCCGAGTCTCGGGCCTTTTTGCCGAATGGGGAAGGGCGGACCAGAGGAAAATGCCGAACCCGGGCGGGAGGTCGATGTTTCAGTGGGGGGGGGATGTTTCATGTATTGCGCCCATCCCCCCAAGCCTTGCGAACGCAAGACGGGAGACTACCTCGCCCCCCACTTCTCGTGCAACATGGGATTCCAACCCCCGCCCTGGGTGTCCTGCAATGGGCCCCTGATTTGGAGCACTTGCAAAGAAGCCGCGGAAACCCATGTTTGCATACAGGAGCTTTTGGTCAGTTGACCAAGGGGCCCATTTGCCACGTTCCATATATGTTGGACTATCCAATCGGAAAACATGTGGGTATGGGTCAAATTTAAGCCACTAGGGGACCGCAGGGTTTAGTCTATGTTACCACTTACCAGGGTTCAACTTTGGGTACCTATTTTTGACCCACAGCCATGTATGGGCACCGAAGAGTGGAGGTATATCAAGCTTGTCCTACAAAGGACAAGCTACAACACCACGTGAGCCTGTGTCATGCATCGCTGTCTTTCGATGAAATCTGCGGACATGCGCTTGGCCTACTTCAAAGGCTAACCCCACAAGCCCGTGTGAATTTTTGGGTCGCCGTTCTAGGCCGTCCCAAAAAACATGGGTCCATCATTTTTACCCCCCCCCCCCCCAAGAGTGAATTGGCTACCTCTTGAAGTGCTGGAGTGCTAGGGACGGTTGAAAAAATGAGCTCAGCAGTCGGCATGGAAACATCAACACTTTCGAGGTGGCCGGCCCCCTGCCCGAGACACATCTCGCTGTTTGCTGGTTGATTACACATCTCACTTCCTGAGTGATTTGGCCAGAAAAAGCCTAACTGTTTGTTTACCACAAACATGATCTTTCCAAAAAGTATAAAGTCCATGAACTCAGGAAGTGACACATTTTCTCAGAGAGTCAAAGGCGAAAGATGCAACTCAAAGTGGACAACATGTGGCGCTGCAAGTGCCCACTTCGACGTACGCAACTCCCCGCACCTATGAACAAAGCAGGAAAAAAAGCTACGCTTGATCCCGATGCGGCACCTAGGCAAGCATGAAGTATCACGTCGGCCCTTCTCGTTTCCAGTGCACAGCAACATGCAGGACAAGATGCCGCCCTACATTCAAACAGAAGTAATTTTGAATGGCTGTCCGGCTGCTAGATTCTTATTAGCTTCTCAATTGTTATTGGGCAACCAACAGAAGCGACACTAATATCACCAAGCCAAGTAATTATCTCATCCTTTCACGATAAGCTCACGGAGTCCCAAACATCTGAAAGTGCGTTCCCAAGCCCCGTCGCTGCATCAAAGCGCCTCCAACAGAGACGAAGCGACTCTTGCAAAGCTCCCAGAGTTTGTTTCTAGTGTCAAACGAGAAGAAGCATGGACCTCCACGGGGGGCCATCCCTGGATCAGCCTAGGATAAGCCTAGGACGAGTATGTAGTAAGGCCTGGCGTAACTAAATGATAGGTCCCCCCACTCCCCATCCCCCCCCGCCAACCCCCCCCCCCCCTTTTCCCGGGCCGGCGCGCGCGCCTGTCTGCCAGCGGACTGTTCCCCAGGGGCAACAGGCCGCGGCCACCGATGAGAAGAGCCCTGGGAAGGAGCAGACAGCTCAAAATGGGCATGGATTTGATTTGAATTGGAAAGGGCCCTTTGAACATGTACATCCACCAAGAACATGCTTGAGTATTGGAAATGGACCCTTTGATGGGCATCAAAACTACATGGGGCCTTTAGATCAGAAGAGCATGTTTGGAGTTGGTGGTCCAACCATTGGCATTCATAGACATATCGGACATATCGGTGTCTCTTGGGCAAGTCTACCTTCGTGCAAAATGCAAGTTACAAGTGGGGATTACAAAAATCCTAAAGGTAAGACCTAAGGTGTCCAGTGTCCAAGGTTGCTGACTCTGGCTGACAAAACAATGTGTTTGTTGAATCCTCCAGGCGTTCAAACCTGTGTTCAGCGTTTAAACTTTCCCGGCCATTCATCTTAAAACCCCAATCTTTAGTGTAGAGATTCAGCATTTGCGCGTTTCCTGGCCATTGCTCAAACATGAAAACCTAGCTTTTCAAAAGAAGAGTGCTGAACAAATTCTGCAACCCTATCACGTCAGCTGTCTGAAGCCGCAAATCGCACTTCACAAGCTCAGCGGGACTTCAATGCGGAGCATTTGCCATGACGTGCGATGGCAAGGGTCCAATCAAAACAACACGAGAGTGTGTTTGATGGAGGGTACGCTTTTCACCTTGGGTTCAAAGGCAAGCAAACGCCAAACCATTTGTTGGGTCCAAATCCCTGCTTTGTGGGCAAAATCCTGCACCACTTGGGATCGATGGAATCCTGTAAGATAAGCTGGATAAACCTACCAACTAATCCTATAAGCTGGATAAACCTACCAACTGCCAAAGGATGGTGTCCATCCGTATTTTGACACCTATAGCCGAAAAACCGCCTCCCGAATCGAAAATCTCACCGAGGCGATGACATGCTGCTAATGACCCGGGCTGCGTCGCGGCCTGAGCAGTCCCGGAGTTTGGAAGGGGCCATAAGTTTGAACCAGGAAACCGCCTCAGAAGTGGCTGGTAGACAGAAATCCCAGCCGATTTCTTTCCAGTCCACTTGGGTTCATGGAAATTCACACAGCTTTCAAGCTGGTGGGGCACTATTGCACCATCCATCCCAGGTGTTCTCTGGTTGCATAGCGGAAAAAATAGAATTCCAATGTGCAAAGGCGGCCGACCGTGTTGAGGGAAAACGGTCTTGGTGCCACCATAGGCGTCCTTTCCGGAAATAGATGGTCCTGGTAGATGATTAAACCACCAGGCAAACCAGGAATCGCCATCTATTTTTCTACCAAGACCACCAAAAAGGACACCTATGGGTGCCACAGTATTCCGAGGCAATCGAAAGCTATCCAGGATCCGTTTACCCTTGACTCGTGTCTCAAAATCCAAGGTAGGAGAGGCCAATGGCCGGTTGAATCAGTCCATCCTTGGCACGGGACATCCAAAGAAGCTCCACAGAGGGGTACAAATTATGGTTGCAAATGTCTTTGTCAGTTCGTCGCAAGAGATGCTTTCGGAAGTCACCAGGGCAAGCCAGGGCGGCATGCGTAAGGTAGGTCAAGAATGGTCTAAAATGTCTGAAACGGGCGCAAGGCAGAAATATAGACGAGGAAAGAGGGAGCAGGACAAGGGCCTTTGCACCCCAAACCCCTAAATCAGGCGAGGCACCCAAGAAAAGATCCGACACAGAAACCGTTGGACCCCTTTTGATTGCCTTGTAACTCTAGGGGCGAAAATTCGGGGTTATCAACCTCGGGCCTTCGAATTTTGGGTGGAAGAAGCCGAAAGGCGTGTCTTCTTTTGAGGGTATCCTTTTTGGTTGGTTTTTTGAAAGGGAAGCCAAAAGGATATAAAGGGCAGGGAAGCCAACAAGGACAACACAAGGGAGGCCAGAAAGGATACCCTTTAAAGGGACACCCTGTTTTTAAAGGGAAGCCCGCGTCCCCTACAAAAAAAGGGCGTCCCCTACAAAAAAAGAGGCGTCCCCTACACATCCTTGTTCGGGCGTCCCCTAAAAAAAGAAAGACACCCACAAAAAGGGACACCCTGTTTTTAAAGGGAAGACAGCCATTCCTTTTTCGAAGGGTCCCCTAAAAGCAGAAGAAAGACACCCCCAAAGCACCGGGTTAAAAACAAAAAAAAAGACGCTCGGCTCCCCGGCGCACGGGCACGGACTCATGCAGCAGCAAGTGCGTGGCCGCAGCGATGACGTCGCAGGAGATCGCCTCAATTGCGAGACTGGACCCAGACGACTCGGCAACCCAAATTGGGGGGGGGGCGGGGGGTAGCTTCAAAGGGAACCGGCGGGAAAGCCTTACACCTCTTGCTTGCTCTCTTCTTTGGGGGGGTACCTTGGGTAGCTTTAAAGGGAACCGGCCGTTATTTTGTGTCTTCTTCTTTTTTTGCGGGAAATGAGAATAGCTTCGAATTGAGGTAGCTGGAAAATCTTATAGCTCTAGGTTGTTTTTGTTTGGGGGGGACGCTTGGGAAGAAAAGCAAGATGAATACTGGGATGAACTTACCAGCACCCTCCAAGGGTGGTCCATTTGTACCTGCAGTGCTCTTGTGTGAGCCATTTGGGGTACAAATGGAAGAGCCACCCTTGGAGGGTGCTGTTTTTTTTGGGTGGGGGGGGGACACACTAGAACAGAAAATCAACATAGAATACTGGGATAAACCACCTAACTGCGAAGCGGATGTGAGGAGCGAAGGTCCAAGGGCAGTGGACACCAACTGATCACCAAAGGTCTTGTTGGAGACGCCTGCCTGGAGGTCCAAAGAGCCAACAGCAAACCACCCATCTGGATTTGGAGACAAATCAGCATGGGTCAAAAGCCTGGTTAGCCCCCAATGAACATCCCAATCCCCACTAAAATAGACGAACATGGGTGGTGCACCTATCCCCAAATGGTACCATTGGTTTTGACCCACAGCCAAATCAGCATGGGCAAGAGTTTTGATACGTTTGCATAGTCCTGTATGTCAGAGACCGATCAGTGAATAAGAATCCCGAGGAAGCCCTTCCTATGCCCTCTCCGACAAAGACGACTCTTTGCAATGTGGCTAAATAGACGTGGACCAAAGGCCAAAGAGGTCAGAAGTCGGCCGGCAAGGGAGCCTTCAAAGTGAGAGCATGCTGCAACCAAGTTGTGTTGATCTTCCAAAAATGCCGTCCGTTTGTACCTGTGCGGAGGAACGAGTTTCAGGCTCAGATATCTCGGGCGAATCGCGAATCGCCATGGCCATCGCCCGTCAGTTTGGGATGCATTGCCACGAATCAAAGGGCACTCTGAAAAGAGGCCTGCTGGAGGTCACGTAGCCACCGGTTCCTGCTAGGTATATCTCATATGAGGCACCGGTCAAAAGATCCGGCTCACAATGGGATGCGGAAAATCAGGGCTTGTCCCGTTGGTGTGCGCGGAAAATTTAATGAGCCTTGCCATGTCTCACAAACGTTGCTCAAAACTCCGTCAAACCTCATACATCTCATACAAGTACAGCGCAACGCCCGGTTTTTGGGCGGCCCTGCGACGGTTTTGCTCTCCTGGTGGGAGCAAAGGTCGCAAATGGTCCGCAGCGCCTCCGAAGCAAGTGAACCAAGGACGTCGTGTGGCTGGATGTGGTTGGGTCGACCGGCATCCGAGCCGAAGTTGGGGAAAGGGTCCCACTCCCAAATCCTAAGTAGCGAGCCATGACGGGAAAATCATGATATCAGTAATTATGCAACCCCTTGTAAGAGAAAAATGGAACCACCAGCGACCCAGATAGGTTTCATGGCAACCTGAGTCTTCGAAGCGTGGTTGAATCCGGCTTGAATCCGCCGGCAGAAAAGAAGCACAGAGCACTTTGAAAAAGGACCTTGGCGGTGCCCTTTGGATTTGCGTGGCTTCCAACTCCCTTGGGCCAAACAAGCGCGCCCGCAGACGCGCTGCTGGCCGACGCGGCCCAACCAACAAAAACGTGCTCGTGCCTCTACCAGCGTCTCAGGCGCCATGCCGGGCCTGAGTCTCCACCAGTCGCCGCTTTTCTTGCTGCGAAAGATGCAGATGAGAAGTGGACTGAGCCTTATAAACCATCCCCCTTTTGGCTTCCTTTCAAGGGACCCCCTGGTTCATTCCCTCATTCCTGCGAGCACCAAGTTGTTTCCACGCAGCCCTGCTGGTTTCCGGGAAGTGTTTCCGACCCAAGACTGCAAGGTCGCTATCTAGGCCCAGGAGAGGGCTACAAAGTGAAAAAGGCAAACTCTCAGACGATGATGGTTCACCAGGGAATGCCGGCAAAAATGATAAACAAATACGGCCAGCACCGCACCGAAAGGCCATCAAAAGCAACTGGGCAATTTCGGGGGCCATTGGCGCGGCTGGCGTGGGGGGGGGGGGGGGTCCTTACCCCGTTCGATGAGTTTTCATGGAAAATCCAAAACCGAGCGATCAGGGGACCCCCGCTTTTTAAAACCCTGAGGCGCAGTCAATATGCAGAAGTGTACTGACATGGGAAATTGGTAAACCCCCACGTCCGAATAGCTTTGCTGAGCGCATCCAATGTCATCAATGTCCTCCCTCCTCCAGAACAGCAAATATTGACACTTGCGCATATGAGTGGATGGGGACGTCCTTTGAGTCTCCCAATCAAACCATCCAAACAAGATCTTGGGCAAAGGTTCCCTAGATTTCCCTTCAAAAAATCACCCTTACCAAGGGAAGCTCACCTTAAATGGCCCACAAAGCTGATCTTTAAACCCCGGTAAGATCCTGGAAGCAAAGGAACACATGGGGATGCCTCTTTTTGGACCTGGTTCCCTTCCGGGTTTCCCTTTAAACCACCGCCCCAAAACCGGCAAAACAGCCCAAAGAAAGCAACATCGGCGCGCGCCCGGGGGCACCGACTCACCCGAAGCGCGGCTCGACTCGGGCCCCTGGGCGACGAGAGCTGCTCCATGAGCCGCGGGAAGAGCCGCTCGCCCTGCGCGATGCTCACGTCATCCACCTCCCCGAGTCGGGCGGCGGCAGAGGAAGCGGCCAGTTCTTGGTGGGGCGTCCCACTCGGCTTTTTCCGCTAGGTCCGCTTCGGAAAGTTGACAAAGGGAGGGAAAAAGAAGCTGGGAGTGATAAATATGTTTGTAGGGGCCCCGTTGTGGGCTCCAAATCTTAAAATCTATTTTCACATGAGCTTCAAAGATCTTAGGCTGCCCGTTTTCGCCTTGAGCATGTGCATTTGTGTCACAATAGGGCGACCCCAATATCCTGGGTTTGCCTTTTAGCCTTGAGAAGGGTACCCCCAAAACACATGCATACACCTTCTCACACGTTGAATTTTAGGGAAACAACCGGCAAGGCCGGGAAAACCCGGTATTCTAGAAAAGCTACCCCCCACGTTGTAATTTCACAATGTGAGAGGACCTGTGTGTTCTTCCAACCCCAAGCTTTTGTGTCCCGATACCTTTTGGTTGGATCAATACCAGCTCGGGGGTTCAAACAAGCAGGGCGTGATACTTCACAGGGGTCCTGCTTGACGCCCAAAGGGTGCGGGGTGTTTTTCAGGTAAACCACCAATTCGTGTTGGGGCTTCCCTCAAAAGGGACACGCCCAAATGAAATGAGTCAAAACCAGCACCTGGAATTGGAGCGGTCTACCCCAAACCCATGGTGAAGATTCAAAAGGGGCAGAATCCCACACCTATATGCTTGTCACTCTTCCCCTGTAACCTTCACTTACCCTTTCTCCAACATGTGCGTTGTTGGAAAGCGGTTACCCAACCGTATGACATGGGAATTCGGTGTGTAACTCCTTGTGTGCCCAATTCTCTTCAGCTGACAGCACATATTGACCGTTGCTCTCATGGGCCCCCTTTGGTTGAAGGAACCCATATCAACTGCTCCCACAGAGGCCCTGTGCGAACTTGAGGAACCCAAAAGCAAACCGCTTCCTAAATTGAGAAATCGCAAACAAATATGGGTCTGTCTCAAAATCGTGACCCAATCCTTGGATGGAAAAGGGACACCAAAAGGACACCACCTGGCGCCCTCAAGGGCTATCAGACAATCTCAACTGCTTCTGTGATTTTCTGGCCATTTGCCAGCCGCTTCTGTGACTTTATTTTGGCCATGTTGGGTGCCTTTTGCCATCCATTATGCCAGCCATTGCAACTTGGAGAACCCAGCTGGGCCTGGTGTGTCTTTTTTTTCGTTTCGATCCGGGCCTTCAAGTGGCCTCGGATGTCCTCGAGGTAGGGGTGGCGGTCCTGTCGGATCAATCCCGTCCGACGTGCCTTTTTCCCGCCACCCCCCCCGGCTGGCTCCCCCAAAACACAAGACACGCATGGGGTCTGTTTTGCAACCAGATTCTTTCAGGCAGTCATTTGCTGTTGTTTTTGTTTTGTTTCTTCTTTTCTGGGGTTCTTGGCTTTGCAAAACGGACTCGAAGCAAGTAAGGCTGGCCTTAACAAAGGCCTCATGGCCCTGTCTCGAAACAAAACGGGATGCGTGAGGGGGGGGGGAGCGGAATCCTAACTTCAGGAGAGAAACTGCGGATTGGCCCCCTGCCAAGGCCGAATGCAGCTCATTTGGTCAAGAGAGAACCAGCTCAAAAGTGCTTGGTGGACACAAATCCCGCCTAAATGAGGTCCATCAAAGGCAAAACCAAAGGATCACTTATCAAGATGGATCATTCTTCGGTCCCAATTGAACCAAGTAGTGTAACCACTACTTGTGTCCCGACAGGTTGTTGGCTTTGGGCACTACTCGCTTAACAAAATGCGTACAGGTTGGTCCGGTAGTCAGCCATCGCAACCATGGTTTGACACTTCCATCCGCACTAAATCAATTATTGATCGCATTTCAATCCGGTCTGGCCAACTGAGCCTTGTTTTCTCTTCGCTTATCTTTCACATGGCATTCCAATTGCAACCTTCCGCCAACCCTTAGCTTCGGCGTCAGACACAATCACCAAAGGCGCCTCGGAATTGTCTGACAAACATGGAGCCCAGGTTCCCGCGAATGTTGTTTTGTGCTTCTTTTGGACGCGCGAAACGCACGCTCCTTGAGGTGTTCGCTGATAATGTGGCGATTGTAAGCCTGAAGCGGCATCACCTGCGTGGCTCCTTGCTTGTCTAGACCTCTTGCCGGGGATCTGAAAACTGCCTGGTTGCTACTCTAAGACTCTCAGGGAAATCCTTCTTTCCAGAATCACCAAACGCCTGAGAAACAGCTGGTTCCAGGGCTGACGAGCCCCATCATTTGGTCCATAATCATTTTGCACAGACGGTTGTCCGCAAGGGCGGGCATTTTGAGACATCAAAACGGACCCCTGCCCTCTCGGTCGGAAGTCAAGCTATCAAGCTCCGTGGAACACGTAACACAGCCACTGCACAGCTGGACTGGTGGCCCAAGCATAGCTGTCACTGTTGGGCTAGAATGCAAATCATAGTGAATAAAGAACCATCTCCTGCTTCTGCTGATTAGCCCTGAGGTCTGGTGGTATGGTCTCCTTGTGTTGGAGAAAGCATGGAGGGCGACCGCATGAAGGCAAAGGCATTTTGAGGCATGGGTTTGGAGGTGTGGGTTATGGCCTGTCTATCAGGTGTAACGCACGCATGTGTACATGAGAGCCCGCACACATTCAAACACCACTGTCTAACATGTATGTAGACAATATGTACATATGCAAGATAGAACTATACACATAATGCACCCTACAGATAAACAAGCGTAAACGTACATAAACCACCACACTTGCGTACACAAACACAAACTGGTCGCAATAAAGTTCAACTGGAACGAAAGAAGGTCCAGGACTACTATCTTTCAAGGGACCAATTGCTCTGAACATGGAACCTGACTGAACCTGCAAAACCCATGTGGCCCTCTTGGGGCTCTGTGATAAGGGCAAAGACCCAACTCCTCCAGGGGCTACTTCGGGGCATTTGACAACCATTGTCGTGCTGGGGGGGGGGAAGGGAAAATTTAAAAGGGGTGCCATGGACACGAGAAGTCGATGTTTGCAGACTCAACCCCCAGTATTCGTTGCTCTAAAGCAAAGATCGAGGACTAGTGTCCACCATCCGCGGGGAAGGGGTATGGCTGGAAGTATGGGGGGGCACCCCACCTGTGGCTTTGGAGGTGCCATCGCCTCAGCTCGAACTTTCGGCGGAAAGTCTCCGGCTTGACACCTTGCGCCATATGTTTGAGGCTCATAAGGCAATTGACCGGGGAATCCGGGCAATCTGTGTTTTCTAGGTCCTCCAGTAGAGAGGTTAGAATAAGGGTGCCCTTTTGTCTGTAGTCTATTTTAGTAGGGGAACCCTCCCCCAAAAAAGGGAAAAGGGCACTACTGGGGGATCTGGCATTGTTCGGAGGCCAAGTCTCGCAACAATGACGCGCCCTGAGTGCCGCGCCCCCTTTGGCCACGCGGCTGGAAGCTCTGAGCCAGTTCTGCGATGGGCGTGCCTCCAAGTAGGAAATGGACACCTCCAACCAAGCGTGCCTCCCAGCTTTTGGTTTCCCGGGTTTCCCGTTCTGCCTCTCAAACCACCACACAAATAAATAGAATCCCTTCAGCTCATCTTTCACACCCTGCCGATTTTACCCCCAGACCCCATGCATAGGTGAGGGTTGCCTTTCGTTGGTCTTTGGCTTCCCCCGGGCTCCCGTTGAAACTACCCACCGCCAGGCAAACATGTACTGGCATCCGGGTCAGGCGTGCGATTCACAGTGGCAGCGTGAGATCTTCCACTCACAGGCGCTAATTAGATTTCAAGACTAGGCATCAGTCCTTGTCATGCAGGAACCTCATCAAATGTTTAGACATCGGTGGAGCACTGTTGCATGAGGTGCGCATGTGAAAATTGGGGACCCTCTGGCGGACATGTTGGTGGGGATTCATGTTCCCAAGGGTTTTTCTACATACTCAATCACATACTCGAAAAAAAGTTGAGACTACATAGTGGTTATATAGGGGTTCTACCATTTGTTGCAAAGCCGGGGTGCCAACCATTTTGTGAAGAGATTCTTGGCCACCATGGCCAAAGCCATCGGGGAAAAGGGTTGAGATCCGGAGAAAAAAAAAGCGAGGAGCTCATGAGATCCGCCCCTTCCAGCCATCCTAAACCATCTCAGGGTGGGTCCTAAAAGTGGGATGGACCATGAAACATAAATGGCCGAGCTCAGATTCCCTTTGACTCGCTGGTCCGTTTTTCCTATGATTCATAGGCCGATTTCGGCACCATTTTTGTCGGGTGAAAATGGGATTGAATCCGTTTCATAGGTCTCACGGCCGGGCGGTTCAGCCATTTCTGTGAACATCAGAACCCCCCGGAGGGGCTCATCAGTTGCTTGGGCACATCCCAGCGATTCCCATCATGGGTATGGGTCAAAGTAAACCCACAAGAGAAACCGCAGGTTGTCGTTGGCTCCATTTTTCAGGGCAACCCATTTTGGGGTTACCCGATTTTTGACGACAGCCACATCTCAAGGCCTGGCCATTTCTTTCCGTGCGAAGAGTCGTGGCGCGTTGACAGGCTCCGGGCTGTTGCGAGGAGCACTCGCTCGAGCGCGGCTGAGTTGCTGGCAGCGGGGCAGCCGGCTTTTGTTTGGAGGGCATAGTGGTCATATGGCTGTGGGTCAAAAATAGGGCAACCCCAAAATGGAACCCTGGCAAATGGAAACTATGGACTAAAACCTGCGGTCCCCTGTTGATTTAATTTTGACCCATACCCATATGAGGGTTGCTCATACGCTCGCACGCCAGGCCGTCGCCAGCAACCCAGCTGCTTGCTGCGGGGCATCGTCAGAACCACAAAAACCAGCCAAAGCATGAGCCATCATGCGGCCATCTAAATACATAGGCCATGCGCGTGCCAAGTGCCTTCCGAAATCTTGGCCCCATGTCGCCTTTCCACCAAGTTTCGGTTCCTGGAAGCCCCGCGCCGTTGACGCCTGGCTCTCTCAGCCAGCCCTCTGCCACTTTTGGACGCGAGCTCCGACCCTCCGACCAGCACAGGTTCCAAGAGGAGCCTTGCTCCGCAGCGGAAGGCTCAGAACGCGCTCTCAGCGGCTTTGCCTTGAAACCTGAATGCCAGTCCTCTCGAATCTTCGCTGGGCATGATTCGCCCAGCTTGGCATTCATTGGCAATGGGAAGTTACCAATGGCCCAGCGTGCATCTTCTAGGGGAGGATCTCCTTTCAATCCGGTTCAATCGTCGGTCTTTTCAAAAGCAAAACCGGTTTCCCCGTCCTTTCGACCGGCAAGCTCTGAAACGAACAATGATGAAGGATATGGCCAGAATCTTGAGCCTCCGAAAGTCAGATCTCGTCTTCCCATGCCGCTGCCACCTTACGAGGCACGCATCCACATCGACCACAAGGAATCTCAAGCCGCGTCGTCCTGGCACATCGATCGCAACGTGGAGAACCGGAACCTATGGAACCTTTGGCAACCCGTGGGCGGAGATGCCAATTTTTGAGCAACCAAAGAACGGTTTTCCTTAAAGAAGATTAACAAAATGCCACCTATGCCAGGGGCTCCGTCATTCTCCGACTAAAAAAGACAGGCCCAGAAAGCAATCTGGTGAGCCAAGACTCAATACCACTTGGGCCTGCAACCGCACTAGGCGCTCGAGCAGACTTAGATTCGTCATGTTCATGGCTCCTTGAATTTCTCTTGGTTGACGAGATTCCCTACCAAGGTGTTGATGATCATCCCAACCAATCTCGGGGAAGGTGAGCACAGCGGAAAATATGTCTTTCCGACCATCGTGCTCCAAACAACAAAGGACGACTCGGCCAAAGCCACCAAAGGGCCGCGGACTCTTGGAAAGTTGCAAAACAGATGCAAGGAACGGTTTATGGGAGGCTTGAAGCAGATCACCTCCAAGCCAGGCGTTCCCTTCAAACAAAACAGATCCACCCTGAAGATTGTGTTGTCCAAGATTCCTACAAAAATGCACGCGCCCTCCCTTGCAGGATCTGGGGGGCAAGGATAGAATCTAGAGGAACCGACACAAGGGCACCACCATGAGTGGAGCCCACAGCGCGGGAAATTGTACAAGGTCCAAACATTGTGAGCATTGACAAACAGCCGTCTTTCCTGATGCTGTGGGCGTTGCTTTGTTGGTAGAGCGATTTGTCTGATTGATTCCGTTCACGAATGAGACCCTGCTAATCAGTTTCAACCTCAGCTTCAGAGGGGCGGCTGCTTAAAGGGACTTTGCGCGCCCAGCGAAAAAGTGTTGGACACAAGGAACTTATAGAAGTCCTAGGCTGCACGCGCGCCACACTGATACGCCCAACAAGCTTCTGATCTTGCGGAACATGCTTGGGTGACACTGTTATATACCGTTCCTGTTGATTGGGACTGGCGCGACGCTCAGTTTCTGCACGTTGCCTTGGAAGGCTTCATGGGCCTCCTTCGCACTCACGGGAGAGGTTGGGAAAAGGCTTCTTGCGCAAGGGCGAATTACTCATGACTAGCCATTGCTACAAGCGAAAAGTTTGTCCCCTCAAACGGAGAAAAGTCACATCTCCCCATGGCACGCGCAGGAAAATGAAGCCACATGGGTGTGGGTCAAAAATAGGTATCCAAAATCAACCCTGGTAAATGGAAACATGGACCAAACTCTGCGGTCCCCTGGTTTCATTTTGACCCATACCCACATCATCAATTCTGTTGAACCAACACTGCGCGCAACGATGGTTTGGTGCTGTGCTATCCAAATTCCTGTGTTTGGCGGGCGGAACCCAATGGCACAGCGACTTTGAGAAGCAAACGCCACCGTCATTTCAACCTCTTCTAGGAAGCCAGAAACTCCAATGACACAGCAATGGCCAACCAAGGCTAACAAACACAAATGATGAGAATACCCGCTCAGGTTCACCCACTCAGCACTGCTCCTTGGGCAAGCACTTGCTGTTTGTGGGCGAAAAACTGTTCTTAACTTGCCCCTGCCAGACAGTCCAGCAGACTGCAGCCCGCGTACAACGAACTTCAAGCAAAAACGGTTCCTCAGACCAGACCACAAACATCTGAATGGAGCACGACATGGAAGCCGAGCTTCGTGATGAAACTCAGGTGCACGCTCAAACCACACAGAACGCAACATGCAGCAACACTTGTCAAATCAACGCCATGCTGAAACTCAGGCCTGCACACTCAAGCCCTCATGGAACGCCGCGCAAACACGGGTTGAACACCAATGTCAAAACTCAGACCTGCGCACTCAAACCCCCAGTCTCACGGGCACAGCGATGAGTTTCATGCATGTGCCCAGAGTGAAGCCCAAAGAAAACCTGCGCTCCGGAACATGAATCCCCATGGGCACAAGCTTCAATTCGACTTCCTACCAATCGGTACGGCTTAAAGCGAGCTCCCAGTGAGTGAGCAAATAAATACATGGCTGTCAGCAAATTGCTCGTCCAAGCAGTTTGCGTGCAGTCGTTGTGAACTTCAGAACTTCGCGAACCTGCACTCACACTGCACTGGGACACATCGGAGAATGTGTGTCTGCTTCAGTGCGTCTTCTCTATATGATTGAAATCGCAGTGCGGGCGTGCTTGTGCAGCCCGTTCCGATTTGGTGCGTATTATCGGTATTACTGGGCACACGTGCCGCCCTTGGCTAAAATCATAACACCGTTTGAGATACCAGTCATCCATGAAGTCAGACAAGCGCGCACACAGAATTAAAGTATATAACTAAGCGGAGGAACCGAAAATAGGAATCCCTCAAACATGTTCAAACGAAAGGGGGAACAGCTTGCGTCGGAAACCAAGGCATTGGGTTCTTGGGTTGTAACCTCGCACAGTTTGAAGAAATCGTTCACTCGGGCGTTCCTCGAAGGACGCATTCCACTTGGCTATGACTTTTCTTGCTGCTCAGCAGCGAATGAGGGAATGAACCAATGAACCTGGGGGTGGTTCAAAGGGAACCACCAGTTGGATGGCTTATCTCGTGGGCATTCCATTGCTCAGCACCCCTGCGTCTCTCGCATGGACACACCCCACTCCTCCTCGCCCGTGACCTGGAAGGGGAGACCCCCACTTTGCTCAGGCTCGAGGTTGAACCACCCCCCCCCGGTTTTGGAGTGGCTTCAGAGGACCAGCTGGAAACAACCTGCAGGGATGGTTCAAAGGAAAGCGCGCTGCTTTTAGGTTGGGAAACCCTGTTTTGAAGGGGAAACCAAAGAGAGTCCCTAGGAGACAAACCCAACATCAAACCCAACCACACCCCTGGTAGACCTGTTTAGACCAGTTTCCTCCAACGGGGGTTGTGGTGGGAGGGTACCTGGCTAAAACAGCACGTCTCAGTGAACGACGTGAAGCAAACCTGTGAGCATGTGGCATATCAATAAGCCCCTTTCTGGAGCAACGCTCCCGAATGCTTGGAAGACTATTCGCTCACCCCGCCGGACCTAAGCAAACAGATTGGCCGGCTGCCAACATCACCAAGTGTGTGCCCTGCCTTTTCGTGCGTTGCTGGACTATATGGAGCAAGTCCTCCGCTTCACCCCCTTCACTCCCGCCTCCGAAACTTTGGGAACCTCCGCCTGCACCAGTCAGCGAGCTCTGACGGTCCCCATGTATCAAGGAACTATGTTGGAGATTGGCCATGTGTGAAATAGAGCATCTGGAAAAGTCGTTGAAAATACCCACCCTCTGTTGGCTTCCTTTGGGTAATCAAAAATCATGGGCCATGTAGCACCGTCGCCAACTAGAGCATGACAGTACGCCCCTCAAAGTCTCGCTTGCATCCAGGAAAGAAGAGGCTGGATGCTGTTAGAAGTCGCCACCTTGCACAGGCTCACTCACATGGAAGCAGGCTGGGATGCTAGACGAACTATTTCAGAAAAATAGCTTTCATGGATATAAGTTTCAGTTGCGAGCCTTTCGTGGGTGGCATTGCCTCCCAAACGTGCGTCCGTTCAAAAACCTACCTGGGCGTGCGCTCGTGCGCCTGTCGCCTTCTGGGCTTCGGGGCTTGCGAGATGGCCTCGTCGCCATCTTGCTCCGGCGGGAGGCCCTTCTCCTAGGATTCACGCGTGGCCGGCGTTTTGCGGGGTTGCTGGGGGTTGCTGCAATTCTCTTAAAGGGAGGCCAAAGGGAAACGCCCCCATCTTGGGGCTGCCTCCATTTACAGGCAGCACAACACAGCCAATGAGCCAACAAGCTGGCCTTCTTCTCATGGAAAAGCGAGCTTTCAGGGTTTGGACCTGTGACTGAAGAATCGCAGGGCACTGCAGCTCGGGACCGGAGAAAACAAGCGCCCTCTGATCAGCTGGCTTGCACCCGCCAACCCGTTGTTCAAGGACTGGCGTCGCCATACTGGGGCAAAGCGGCATGTCACCGAAGCTCGGCTGGCAGAACTCCCTAGCCGAGCAAAGGTAAATCCTGGGCAAAGGGCCCTTTGCCACCGAAGCATCCCGTGCTGAATTGTCGGGGGACCACAACGCGGACGTCGCAAGATTCCCCCATCTCACCAGGGGAAAAAAATCCGAAGGATAAGGAGGATGGCAAAATCGCTGTAACTTGGACGGCGCAAGCTTCTCCCCCTTACCAGGGAAACATCAGAAGCATGCTTTCGAGCCCAAAGGTGCCCCAAGATCTCGCGCCTCAGCAGCTGGGGGTAGAAGCACCTGAGCGAGGCAGGTAGCGGCTTCCCCAAATTCCCAGAGTCCAGGTCAGTGGGGGCTGATTTGATTCGGACCTAAGGGCGATTCCAACAGCTTTGCGGTGATTCGGTTCATCCACTCGCTTTGACCACTGCAGAGAAGGCCTTCACCTCATTCCCCTTTCTTCAAATGGCGTCCCTTCGTTGCAGTGGGGTGGGCGGGCAAAAAGCTCCCGCCTCCGCCATCTTTGGCTTCGCCTCTCGGTAGCCAGAAGAATGGCCTTTCTCGACCTTGGAGGGAAAAACCGGCGTAGGCGCGTGCTTCTTTGAAGGTGCCTTTTCTGGGACGGTTTTACAGGGCGCCCTATATTTCCCCTTAAAACATCACCCCCACCAAGGGACACTCACCTTTCATGGGCCAAAAAGGTGATGTTTACTTGAGGAGCGGGTGAACGAAAGCTAGCAGTTGTTGCATGAGATGGGTCGGTGACAGAGTGGATTCATAGGTAGCTTGTGTACAACGAGAGGCCCGGCAAGATTCGTAGGATGCGACACGCAAACGCACATGGTGGCGTGGCAAACCTTGAAAAATGAAAACAACGAGAGGCGTCAGAAGCTGTCTTAAAGCACCTCTGGGTTCTGCAGATTGCGTGTGCAAAGATTCTTGCGAGGTGGTTTACCGAGAAGACTGAGGTCTCAAATGAACAAGCTGAATCGGTGGAACATGCAAAAGTTCGTAGCACCAAGTCCAAAACGGGCAAACCGAGACGGGGGGATGGACCAGGGAGGAATCGAGCCTGAGACCGGGGGGGGGGGGGAGGGGGGGGGGTCTAAATAATTGATGTGTTTCAATCTTTTCGGCTCAAATAATTGAAAAAATCAATCTTTCGGCAGGAGAAACTTCAGCTAGCTAAAGCTAGCTTTCGTGAAAACCGCAAAAAAAGGGAAATATAGGGACCCCAAACGAACCCATGACTTCTATCTTGACATGAGAACTTCCCCACTTCAGTGGCTCCGTTGGCCTGTGAAAAAAAATAAATCTGCAGGTTTCTACGGGAAGGAAGCCACGAGATCTGGGGAAGCCCTGTTTGACGCACGAAGGGACCTGTGTCAAGTTACGTACGTCTTGGGCATTCTTCCCACTACTCACAGGATCAGGGTGGCTTACAGTATACCACATTCTCATTTTTCCACATCCGAATTATTTTGGGAGAAAGAACAGCCATCCGATCTCTTCATCGCAAGTGGAACATCTGGGCCAGTCCGAACTGTGGATGCGCCCAACGACTGTTTTTTAGGCAGCACTTGGGCTTTTGGAGATGGCATTTTCGTAGAAGCCAAAAAGGCAAAGCTCTTTTCGCTCTTTTCGGGTGGTCTTTCTCGCACCACTTCGCTTAGAGAGCGCGGCGATGCCCAAGCTGCCGGGATCCTGCGCCTGCCGGTGAGACACGCTCTGGGGTTCCCGAGCAAATTTGCGTCGACCCCCAATATATATATATATATATATATACATAGAGTGAACCCATGTTACTTCAGACATCCTTTTGATTGAATCAAACCTTGGGACAAGGACTCCTCCATTGGCACAAGGGAAGCCGGTGTTGAGGGATCCCCCTATTCTTTGGCAGGATATGGCCATGGGTCGAAAACCCGTGCCCCCAGTGAACATCCCAATCCCCACTAAGAATAGGTTCTAAAATGGGTGGTGCACCCACCCTAAAATGGTACCATTGGATTTGACCCACAGCCATATCCTTTTCCTTCCCTGGACTCAATGCTTCTCCTTCGCGCCTCAGCTTCTGCCAGCAGCCGGCGGTCCGAAAAGGTGGCGTCCATGTCGCGCTCGATCTGAACGCCGCTCGCGGTCGGTGGCAAGAATGGCGCCGTCTCAGAACAGGGTGTGGCTCAAAATGAAAGAGCTAGGGATATGCAGGTTTTAGTCTTTGGCTCCATTTACCAAGGTGCCCTTTTGGTACATGTTTTTGAGCCACAGCCAACAACCCGTTTGGATGGTCAAAGGGAAACCGGACAAAGGGTGTTCCGGAGAAAGTAACATGGCGGGTGCCAAAAAGTGTCACGATTTTCGACCCAGGTCACCTTTGGGCCCCATTGAACCATTTCGGCTTGGCTCGGTGAATCGGCAGATGGCAGTTGCGGAGATTTGGCTGTTTTAAGTGATTTCGAGGGCATGGTATAAGTGTTGCAGCATCCGTGGAAAGTTTGAAACTTGCTACATACAGGGACAGGATGCTGAAATGTGGTTGGCAACCCTGGTTATAACCCACATAATAAAACGTTTGGTGCAAGCTGGAACCTGCTTGATAGAACCCATCTCATGGTGCCCCGTCGGAGATGCACCTGGGCTTGCCCAAAGGCCCAAATCTCCGTCCTCCACTTGCTGCACCAGTTCATCCTCGATCGCGTCATGGCCCTGCGCGCCAGGCGACCCTCTTTTCAGCCCTGGCAAAAAAAGAGACCTACTCCTCCACTTCGAACATGCATGTTGCCCCTCGAAACGCTACGAATCATTGATCTTTGACAGCTTTGACAAACCTGGCTCAAACCGATGCAAATGAATCCCCCACGCAGGCCATGGGTTTGGTCTCAACAAAACGGTGACTCACTCCATGGCTCCTTTTGTTTACCAAAAAACCCTCAGGGCACCCTCCAAAAGCCCCGCCAAAAGGCCGAGACCCGCCCTCCATGTCTTTGAGGGCCCCGAAGTCGGAAGGAAAAGCTGAATAGGTTCCAACCTTTCGGGAGGTTTCGAAAGGCTGAGGCCTGGAATCCTATGAGAAAGGCATTGAAACAAGTCATTCAAAAACATAAACAAGTCGGGTCGCACCAAGAAAGAGCGGGCAAAAACTCACCTTTTTCTTTCTGACACCCCCCCCCCTCCCAAAAAAAAAGAGCATCTGACACCCCTCGGAAAAAAAAAGCAACATCCCACAAAAACCAGCAGTTGAGTTCGTGTCCAGCTTTTGAACCCCTCAGCTCCCCATCCCCCAAATGGATCCCCCCCCCCCCGCCGGAGGTGTCGAGGGCTGCAGCACCGGGGAGTTGCCGCTCGCCTTGGGCAAACCCCACCCACCCCTTGGTTTTGAGGGGAAACCGACAGGAAAACCGCAGATTTTAGAGGGGTCACCCAATTTTGAGACATACCCACTTGGGAGTGTCTTGATCTTTTTTTTGGGGGGGGGTTGTCTTGGTTGAAGTTGATACCCGTTGCTTGGCTTGGTTTAAGGGGAAACCACAGGGAAAGCCATCCGTTTTGTATTTCAAGACACCCCCAATTATCGAGATATTGAAAATCTGGCTTTCCCTCGTGTCTGCAGGAGAAACATTCTATACACTGGCAGCCATGCTTACGCGGAGCCTCCGCGGAGGTGCGAAAAGCCATGGAAGGGTGCAAAAGCGAAACCCTACGCAAGAGGCGCCTACGCGGAGTGCCTACGGCAGACGCTGCTGCTAAGTGTTTGTGTAAGACATGCCTCCGCGAGCTGCCCACGCCGGATTTTCTTGACCAGCCCACGCGGACTCCGCCACGCGAGCGTTTTCTGCTTATCAAAATGGCATACACCTCCGCGGCATCAAGACAGTTCCCCAGAATACTAAGCGAATAATAGCAAAAACCCTCTGCTCAACTTGCTGGTTCTCAAGAAAGTTAGAATGACCGCACGCTGAACCAGCCAACTGGTGGTTTCCTTTCAGTGATGCCTGTGGTTCATGCCTAGGTTCATTCTCCAATCGTTTATTGGGTAGTACCAACTAAGGTCAATACATAGGAGTTACTAGCAGAGCCTCCCAATCACGATTGTACTTCAACTTGGATCAAGAAGCGGGTCAAGCAGTTTTCATCCCAGGCATCTCACTTACACCACACAAGAAACAAAGGAATTTCCACAAAGCCCCCTAGGAATATTAAGATCCGAACATGTTTGCCTGTTTGAACCTTTCTCCCCAACAGCGACAGTGATGTGGCCGGCCAATCCTGGGTTTGAGGGGGGGGATCATGCAGCTGTTGAGGATACTCTCCCATCCAATAACATCGAACCAATTCCTGGAAGGCAATTTTCCTCTCAAAGGGAGCCTCTCGTGTTCTGTGTAAGTGTGGAAGTGCCCGCCAACAAACAAACATGGGCCAACCTTAGCGGGGCCTCACCCTTTGCTTTGCGGGTTAGCCTCCCGCCAATCAACAACCCTCTCCGAAAGGAACATTGTCCAACCAACAGTGCTTCACAAAACTTGGGTTCCATTTACCTGGGCTCCATTTTGGGGTTACCCCATGTTTGAGCCACGGCCAGATGACCGATTATGACCGTCTGAGAACCAAAAGTCGATTGGTTTGGGGCGCTGCTCACGGGGGTGGTGTTTGAGGCGCTCACCCGGCATGAGTCAGCATTGGTGTTCTCAGCTGGAAGGGTGACCAACACCCCCAACAATCGTTTTTTTGAAGGGACAGCACTTGGGGGGTTTTTGACATGGGAAAAGCGGGTGCTGGGAGGCAGGATCGACGTTTGAGAAAGTGCCATTCATGCTCATGCTGAAGACTGCAGGACAGACTACAACAGGCCTTCCCCTGGTGGCTTAATTCTGACCCATCTACCCCTTGAACCAGGTAAAACGGTAGAACCACCTACCAACATGGCCCTTCCGTTCCATGCCCGGCCTCCCCCCCCCAGGGTGTCCCACCGGAGGCGGCGAGGGCACCAGGGAAGGGGACCCGCTTTTGACCTGACGGAGTGAACTCCTTGAGGGAGAGGGGGGATGTTGCGGGATGGTATTTCGTTAATCTAAGGAATTAAGCAGCAACTTTGAATTGACTAGGCCTTGTAAGGGATGATTTCCTTTTTAGCCATAGTTGCAACCGCATTGTTGAGGATGCTGCTTTGGTGAGTCGCAATCAAGCGTGCCCTCGCCAAAAGGCGTGGGAATCCGCTCATTTGATTTTTACATGGGTGTGCATCTGGGAGGGTGCTCTTTTCGGGTGAGGTAATTTTGTTCCCTTTGGTCTTGATTATGACTCACGGTTCCCGTGCCTGGCAAGCCCAGCCATAAACCAAATGCCGCACCTGCACCAGCGGTGGCGGTATTGGCCGCGACCTTGGTGAATCAAGCTGACCGAGTCGCCGGAAACGCCCCAAACCCCTGTTTTAAGGTTGATGTGGGTCGCCCGCGGTGGACATCATTTAGGTGGGGATTCCAACCTCAATCATGATCCAACCATGCTGAGCCCAGCATTGGGCCGCAGCGCCCTTGGACTGTGGCTGTATCTTGGGCTGACACACTCAACACTGCGCGCCGAATGTTGGCAGCAGGCACGGCCAACTTTCGTCACTGAACCGACAGATAGCCGTTGCGTTGCCGCAGCTTCCGTGCAGCCGAAGTAGGCCAACATCTTCTGGGAGTGTTCCAGCGAGCGTTCAGACGCACACGCAAGTCCTTATGCAAGATACTGCTAACTAAAGCGTACACAGCATCTACGTAGAAGACTGCAGGCGCGTCAATCGTCCACGAACTTGCTTGCAGCAGAACTAGCAATGGCTACAGGTCGCGGGCCCGTGTCTCCCACAAACGATGGCGGTCTGCGAGCTGCACACGCCACGCATCTGCTGCTGCCGACAGAGATGGCGCTGTACGTCGGAACAACGGCAACTTGGACAGGAAAGCGAGGCAACAACAAACTTTTCAGCAGCGCTCGCTCGCTCTGCTCCAAAGCGTCCTGGCCATCGACTAGTGTGCGCTGCAGCTCTTCTACATCCACTTCACGCTTCCACAACACAACGTCTGTCTCCAACTGGCACGCACCCCGATCTGTCACAATCCAGCACACAGACGCATCGGCTGCTGGGCAACTGGCCAGGCTGCTCTGCCTTCACGGTCGCGCGTTCTTTTATACACGATCAGGCGACAAGCTCTGTGCAGCAGCTGACGCCTCGCGGAGGCTCTGCGTCTGCCTCGTCTGACCACAACCGCTCTGGCAAGGTGACTTCGTCTGCGCACAGGCTTCATGCCATGTTCACGAACCACGTTGAACGCCAACACGTCCTCACCAACAGTCAGTTGTTTGCTGCTCTTGCGAGCACGGCCCTGTGGCTCTGCCTGCATCTGAACAGGCCGCACTCATGCATTCAGCACAAAGCACTCAGCCCAAGATCGCCTGAAAACCTGGCACAGACGCAAGATTAACTTCGACAGGTGAGGGGGCACTCATCAGCAGCTTCGTTTGAGTCCGACTGGGCCTCGGTTTGGTCATCCCCGTCAGCTCCTGCGGCTTCACACTCAGGGCCAGGGCAGCCACAGCCCTTGATTCACAGCTGGCCGCGCCAGCCCAGCCTTTGATGCTAGCCCCAGCCCCTTGCACTTGCACCGTTGGTTGTAGCTTTGGCTCTCAAGCGCACGCCGCGAATTCGGTTTTCGCTGAAACACTTGCCAGGTACTTATAAGCACCCTACAAAAAGGAACTAGCGCGTGGCGCTTCATGCGTTTTTGAGGCTGGTTGCCTGGCAAAACCTTGCCTGGCGGTGAGAAACGTACAAACAAAATTGCGCGTGCTGCCAATTCGTTCCAAAAAAGTTGGTGCCGCCGCCCATTTTCTATGCGGGGCTCCCTGCAGAAGCCAGCCGTGACGCGTGCCTTTGGCTTCAGCGCGGGAAAGGCCTCAAGCTCTCCAAGCCGACCACGCGGTTCTTGGGGCTTCACCTAGCCCCAGCCCCTTGCCCTTGGATGGCTGTAGCTCTGACCCATGACCCGTGTTGGGCTCTCACCTGCCAGCTCAAAGAAAGACAGCCAACAACTGTTGAACCTAGAGAACCCAAGCCGCCCCCAGCGGCCAAAAACAGGTCTTGAGTATCACGGAACGCAGAAGCGCAAAGCCAGGGTGGGCCAACTGGCTCAAGCACGTTTACATACACCCGCTACGTGTTGTTTAAGCCACGTCCTGTGGGCTCCCTTTGAATACGACCAGGGTGTGATTGAAACCAACTTGTGTTTGTCTGCAGGGCGGCGGTTTGTCTTTGGGAACCAAACGGGGGTCCCGCAAAAAAACGACGTGCTATTTTTGGGTAGTTTCAAGGGAAAACATGCAGAAACCACTCATTGATGTTGTCAGGGGATCCTTTGGCAAGGCTCTCCCAGAGCGGTTGCTGAGCTGAGGACCCTCCCAGCGGGCTGGAGGTAAGCTCCTGCATCGCGTTGGCTTGAGCCCGGCGTGCTTGCAACAGCATTGCTGGAGAGGTTCTTAAAAAATGGGGTTCGTAAGGTGGTTGGCTTCCATTCGGCACACACACGGGGGTCTATTTCGAGAAACGCTCTTGCGGGCAATGAACCCGGAGATTGACTATCTTTGCTGTTCGCCACGCACCATACAGGGTGTTGCCACACGACATTGCCAAGCCCCGAGTCCAAGCGACTGCATCCCCAAGGGCCCAGAAACCCAGCCTGGTTCTCTCGCCTCAGCAACCGAGTCTGAAGCAAGCGCTTGGAGCTGAGAGGGCGGAACTGAGCAGGGCGTTTCCTTTCACGGGTCCTTCGAAAGCACGGAAGGGGTACCCATAAAAAAGGCATAGTACTATCTGGGAGTGTCTCCAAATCACTTGGACCCCAGGTACTTGAGAAGCCTGCCAAAAAGGGATCCAATGCGCTCGGAGCATGTTCGGCTTGTCTCGAGAAATGCCATGGGCTCTGAATCTTCCCATGTCGACGGCTTCGTCAACGCCCCAAAAGGTGGCTCTTTTCAATCGGGACACCGCCCTGATCAGGCAGAGGGCCTACAGCTGAGCTCAAGGCACGATTTGGTCAAAAATATGTAGCCAACATGGAGCCCTGGCAAATGGAAACATGGACTAAAATATGCGGTCCAATTCCTGGTGGCTTCATTTTGACCCATGCCCAGATGAATCGAAATTCGAACTTCAGAGCACACCCCGCTGTCGTCGCTTGGCCCTGTACGGAAGCTCTTCCTTGCGGCTCGCCTGGCAAAGGCGACAGCTTCGACGATCCTCGCATGGGCGAGAAGGGGCTGGGCCTACCACTTGGCTGTGGCTCAAAAAGCCGGAATTCCAAAACGGGTTGCCCTGGTAAGTGGAAACATGGACCAAAACCTGCGTAACCGCTTCTGGTTCATTTTGAGCCACACCCACTTGGCTGTGCAACAGCATCCCATTTCCCGCATCACCCTACAAGGCGACAGTCAAAGGAGCCCCACCCCACCTCTGGGGATGGGGAGTCTTCCGCTTCTGGGACCTCCACATTCACCTGAGCGGAGACAAATCCCCATCTCGCATGGGAACTGTCGTAAGATGCTGCACTCCACCCAAACATCTGGGCAACTTACTTGTCGCAATACGATATTCACCAAGCGAAGTTAAGAATTGGACCCCCCAAGACAGGAGTGAAGGAGAAATCTGCAGAGGTCCGGCACCTTCCGAACCGGGCGCATAAATGCGGCGAAGCGCTGTTGATTCCATGCAGGTTCAGGCCATCCGGGTAAAACACGAGCTGCAGACCACTGCTGGTTCCCAAAACCACATTTTCCGGAACCGTAGGTTTGGGCAGTCAAAGATTTGCCCGCGCCGTCCAGTTGGGAATGTTCCTAAAGTCTAACCTGCAGCTACCTTCCCGCCCAACATGGAGCCTCAGGGAGGCAGGAAGACAATACACACCTCTTGGTGGGCATGACTAGGTGGTGTGGCGACGAACGGTCATGACCCTTGCTTCAACCTTTGGGCAACGGACCGAAGGGGGGGAAAAGGTGAGGAACCGGAACCCATTCAAGGGGGATCCGAATCAACGAATCGGTTTTCTGGAAAATTGCGCACCAACCTAAGCTCATCCCATCTTCCAAACGGGTTCCCAAAGGAACCCCACCGCTACCCTCCCTGGAACCTCACGGAGGGCTGGAAAAAACGCCCCTCTTCGCTCTCGGGCGCCCTGCATCACTGCACTCCGAGCCTGAAGGACTGGAGCACTGAAGCACGGCTCGGAGAAAAGCGGTTTGGCACTTGCCCCAGTGGGCAACTCGTCCGCTGTGTTGTGTTTTCTTCTAAAACACAAACACTTAATTCTATCTCCTAGAGCTCTGTTTTGCCAAGCAGAAAGTACACAAGGAAACTTGTCAAGAGGACCTTTGGTGTTTTTTTTCTGCAGGCCCTCGCCAGGGGAGTTGTTTCTCCATCGAAAACGGGGCGGCGTTCCAACCTGGGAGCAGCTTCCCGGCTTGTGTTCGTTGGATCCCTCACCGAAATCACAGGTGGACTTCACCAGGCTGTGGCTGCTGAGGTCGAGGGGCACCAGAAAAATGTGACCCCACGCCCATTCGATCTTGGGCCGGAAGATGGCAAACCTCAAGACGGATCAGCCAATATGCTGTTATTTTACTTGTGAAATAAATTGTTTTCAAGTGAATTTCATGAACTGTTGCTTTAAATTGTTTTAACATTAATTACATTATCAATTTCTCCCAAGCAATAACTCGTATTTGATGAAATTCTGGATTTTAAAAATAATGACTGCATGAAGAGAAAAGAACCAGAAAGACAACTCAAAATAAGATATAAAGATAAAAAGCAAAGATATGAAGAGATAACATATTTTAGATGATACATTCTTCATATCTGTATCTAAATAATTTTGAAAACTCAAGAATTGTAAGATTGAACAGTTAGGAGAAAGAAAAGAGAAAGAAATAATATGTGAAATTATGAGATGATGCAAAGGATAGATAAATAGATAGAAAAGATAAAGAACAAGAGAGAATAAGATAGAAATAGAAAAAAACACGATTATAGGGATTCATACTTTATCAGCATCTGGAATCGCTTTAATATTGTTTGTCTATGGAATTTCCTCGATATACTAAGCAAGGGTCAAAGTTCGGGTGTTGGGGGCGTGAGGCATAGACAAAAGACCTGTTAAAGGTTTAACCTTTGGTGGGCTAAATGGAAATCCAACCACTAAATCCTAAACAGCTAAAAACCTGGCTAGAATAAGGGCACGCTTTTTTCTGGAGTCGATTTTAGTGGGGGAACCCTCCCCAAAAAAGGGTAAAAGGGCACTACTGGGACACCTAGGCTGGGGACCACCAAGACACTCTTGAGGCGGAGCTCACTCTCGCGCTGGGCTGTGCGCTGTTTCCAGTCTCACCCTCCTTGCTTGGCTGGTCACCTCACCGTGCCGAAACTGTGAAACTGCCTGGGCACTGCGTGGTGGTACCCTTTTAAAGGTTGCCTTAAAGGTAAACCAAAAGGAAACCACCCATTTTCTGGGTTCCCCCTTTTCGAGACAAGCCCACATCTGTGAGGTCTCTCCGAACTTCGCAAGGGAACATGGCATTGAGCACCTGCACTTTCTCAACACTGGCCAGCACACCTGCAGCAAAGTGTTGCTCTGGGTTCCAACCCCAGGAAACACGAACTGAAGTCGGGAGGAAACAACATGAATGATCAAATGAAGTGAATGATCAAGCAAAGGCTGATCCAAATGATGGGACCCGAGAAGAGTGGCAGCGACTACTTCCTCTGGGGATCCATTTCGATTGCCATGTGCTCTTTTTCAGAAACTCGACCTTTTGGATTGGTGTCAAAGGCAAGCCAAACGCCGCCGACCATGGGGATGTTGGAGTGTCCATGTTTCTATTCTAGGACAAGCCCCAATCTCTCCCTGCCAAGGTACGGCGACCCCCTTCCTTAAGGAGCTTGAAACATTTGTACAAACAACGTCCATTCGGTTTCAAGGCGCTAAGGCCATTCCAGATATGCAGACACTGTCCTCAACCCCCTTTGAAATGTTTCTCTGCTCGCCTCCACAACGTCGCAACCTCGCCGGTCCCAAGCCTCCATTGGCAAAAATGGGGCACCTCGTTTTCATGGTTTGGATGCCAAAGGGTAACCCCCTCAACCCAAAAAAAGAAATGCAACCCTCAAAACGCTCTCAGCCGCCAGCAAATCTCCTCTTCAAGGTCGGACTGGCGGTTTTCAAACACCGTGCACGCGATTGACCGCATGAACAACGCGTCCCCTGCACTTGGCTGCAATGAAACCTCCTGGACTGGCGGTTTTTAACCGTGGCACGCGATTGATCCCCCTGGTTGCTGCTGAACTTTCGGTGAGTCCAACGAAACATCCGCCGCTTCCCGCACAGTTGAAGTCCAAAGATCCGACCCAAGTAGCCATAAGGTTTAACAACTCAACAACTCCCACCTTGGGAACCTGCAGTCGGTTTACCTCTTCCCTTTGAGCAGAAGCCGACTTACTCAAAACCATATAGGGAGCCTGCCGCATAACACTTCCGCGAGCTTTTCGCACCTCCCCGGGCAAGGCGGCAAGCCTCGGGCTCCAGACGCTTTGGAAATGGCTGTGGTGGTCGCAAATAGGGTAACCCCAAAATGGGTTGCCCTGGCAAATGGAACCAAAGCCCCGGCAAATGGAACCAAAGACTAAAACCTGCGGTCCATTTCCGGGCGATTCTAATTTTGACCCAAACGACGTGAAAGCCTCTCCCTCTTCGAGCTGCTCTTTTAACATCCAAAGCGGGAGGTTTCCCGAGTGTTGCACTCTGCTTTCCCTGAAATTCGAAGCGAAATCCACCACTCTCAGCCAGTTCCGCCCCCCCCCATGAGAGAACACACACACACACACTTTTAACCTCCCAGCGGTCTGTTGCCACGAAAGCCACAAGTCCCTCTGGCCTAGCTTCAGGTAGGCGCAGTTTTGGACGAGCGTCGCATATCAGTGCTTGTCTCTGCACGCCAGCCCCCATTCCTCTACAACACCAGAACAAACAGACATTCACCAAAACACAACGAATTGACCTGGCAACACTTGATCATTCAGCAGCAAGAGGCTCCTGAGAAAGCGGAGCGGAGCTCAGTTAACAAGCTCCGAGATACACGCCGGCAGTTTACAATGAGCCACTGGACAAGCTGTGCAAAGCGAGCGAACGAACCAAGAAGCCAACGAAACCAGCAAACGAGCCAATGAAACCAAGAAAACGACTTAAAACCACCACAAACTCAACAAACCCAACAACTTGAAACCGGCAAAGCCCACCAAACCCAACAACTCAAAACCAACCAAACCCAACCAAAACCCACCAACGGCACAGGAATTCCTGCCCAAGTCGTGGGGCCCCGAGGCCCCGACTCCTCGGCCGAGACCTCCGGCAGCTTTGCCTCCTCCAGGACCCGCTGCACCTGCGTAAGAGCCATGGGCGACCTGGCCTCATGGATTTTTTGGAGCTTTCATAGACAAACTTGGGCCTTCCCTGCCTTCCCTCTGAATGTTGTTGGGACAGGTTTTGGCCTTTTGGCCAATGTTCCCCGATTTTACGGTGAGGCGTGTCAAGTGCACCTCAGGCTCGTTAGAGGGCTTGACACTTGACACTTGTTTCCCCCGGACGCCCCGAATCCCCTGAATTCGGGATACGGCAATACACACACTAGCACATGTTGGGCGAGCCTTACAGAACCATCCCTTCTGAGTGTGCCGTGGCAGTGCCCGGCGTAAACAGCCAACATACCCCCAATCATCCGAAAACCCTGCTGAAATAGGTGTTGACCCTTTAGCTGGCCCCATGACTTTACCAATCGGAAGAGCCAAGTCTATTCTTTAGCTCATCTCGTGGAACACTCTCGTTATGGGGGGCTTGTTATGGTTTCATTATTGTACCATGATCAAAGTCACCCCCGAAGTGATGGGTTAAAGGGAAACAACCAACCCATTTTCTGACTCTGACAACCCCTAGAAACAATAAAAATAATGACCCCAGGTGATAGGTAGGGAATGAGTTGGCATGAACCGTTTGGGAACGGAGGGCATGGGAAGCCAAGAAAAATGTGTCAAAGTCCTATGGTTGGTATCACTTGGTGCGACCTAGGTGTTGGGAATGAACCGTTTGGGGATTCAAGTTGGCATGGGGATCCCCCAAACAAAGGAAACCACCAGTTGGATGGTTTTTCTTGGGATTCCAACTCATTCCCTGAGCAGCAAGAAAATAGGAGATGGAACCAGGGAACCAACACCCCCCCGAAATGGCCACGGTCTCCTTTCTGGTCTCCTTTAAACAAATAAGAAAAGAAAACGGCATCCAGAAAAGGGCCTGACATGTCACTGTGACGCCTCTCTCCGGGTCCGAACATGTCGAGTAACGAAATCGGGACCTTTGAGAAAGGCGGCGCCAAAACGTCAGACGAAGATAACTTGGGTCTGTCGTTTCGTTGTCGGTTGGCTTTAAACGGACACCAAGAGGAAAAGTAACCATCTTCGGAGGGCCCTTTTAAAGCAACAAAACACAACGCCCATATTCCACATCCTGTTCGATGCCCTACCAACATTGCAAGCCGACCGGTTGGAGTCCCAAGACCCAATCGGAACGTGTCAAAGCCAGCTATGGTTGGCGTCCTATCGCTTGCTGACCCGGGTGTGGGGAATGAACCGTTTGGGGATTCCCTCAAAGGAAACCATGCATGGATATTCTCGGGGTCTGAGCTTCCCTAAATGGATCCTTGAAAGGTACACATTACATGTGGTGTGTCATTCATAAGAATCCCTGGCTGGTTTGCTTTGACGCATTGCCAAGCCGGCCTCACAAAAAACATCGCCATGAAGAAAGGAGTCGGGACCCAAGTCCAAAGTCACTTTGTCCACCCCTTAGACCCACAAGGTGACCCCCTTCCCAGGGCCAAGAGGTGACTTTGGCCTTTACGAGTCAAAGGCGAGCCGGGCCCCACCTTTTTGTGGCGGGCCTTTTGACAAAACGGGGCTTTTGACACCTCTGATTGTTTCTGCCCGAGGGGTGTAACCACCGGCATGTTCTGACGCGTACCAAAAGAACGAGACGTTCCTTCCCAAATCACGGGGCGCGCGGTTTCCTTCCGTGAGAGGTTGTGTCTTTGTTGACCTTCTTTGGGGCTTCAAGGGCAAAACCGAGGGACCACCACTGTTGCAGGCTGATTTGGAGGGAGCGATACATATCGGTTGCCTGTCTCCTTGTATCATCCCCCGTCCCCCGCCAAACCAAGAAACGTTGGTTTTAGTTGGCCGGTCGCCCCTTTGGTTCAAAGAACCTCTTCGGGTTTCCCCTTTGAAAGGGTACCAGGTCCGTGTCATTTCAACCGTGCTAGATAGCCAAGTTAGCCAAGTTGCTGTTTTTTTCAGTCACGGTTGGTTTTTGGGGTAGTGGATGGAAAAAAGCGATCGCAACTGGCGATCCATCTCCCCCCCCCCAAATAGATAGACAACTCAGGATGCGTTGCCCGATCCTCAGCTGGCTCAAACCAACATCATATTCCCGAAACCACTCCGAACGAGCGGTTGCCGCGATCGGAGCCTCAAGAAATAGTGCTTCCCTTGTTCCCCACTTTGCTTCATACGGCCATGTCCTTCTTGAGAGTACCCTTCTTGGGGTGTGTTATGCAGGGAAACCAACATTGAAACAACTTAGATAGCCAAGTTCCTGCTTATTTCCTCATGCTCCCCCCACCCCCAAAAACAAACAGTCACAGTTGCTGGGAAAGCCCGATTCGCAAATAGCGATCCAGAAAAAGAAACAGAACATGCTCGTCTAGGGGTTGAAAAACCATTGACAGATCAACTTGGATCTACCTCGAAGGGCAAAACTGGCTAGGGCTCAAAATGAAACCGCTAGGGTTACGCAGGTCTTTGTTTCCATTTCCCATGCCATGTTGGCTCCGTATTTTGTGCCAAGAAAACACGACCCTTGAAGGACGCATCGGCGACACGACCAGAAGCGCGACGGGAGCGGCGAAGCGACGCCTCGGGGTCCGAAGCGACGCCCTTGAGCCGCACCGCCGCCGCCAGCACCGGCCGCTGCTGGCCTAAGGACGAGCCTGGGGGGTCTGAGTCACTTGCTCAAAAACCCGGTATTGAAATGGTCGACCCAGAACCATGCTTCAAGAATTAAGAAGGCGGACATGTCCGCAGCTATTTGTGGTTGGGATTTTTTGCCTTGCTAACCTTCATCTACCCAGGTTTTGATTGTGACTCAACTGAGGGCGGAAGGGTATGAGTTGCTGCTGCGAGAGATGCAGGGAATGAGTTGGAACGACCCATTCTTTTCGACCATCCAACTGGTAGTGTCCTTTTCTCGGGAATTCCCAATATCCCCAGGTTCATTCCCTCGCTGGTGTTTCAACTCAATAGCACAAGGTGAGCGCTGAAGATGGCAGTGGTTTGCATCTGGTGTCCCTTGAGCCGTCCTCGAGCAACAAGCATCCCTCAAAAAATGTATGCGTTTCACTTAAAACTGAAATTTCCTGTTGGGGTCCCCGGAAACACAAAAGGAGAGACGTCACACATGCAAGTTCCCCTACATTTGTCCGCCTTGTGCGGCTTTACGCAGACTAGGCCGATGGCAACAAGGCAACAGGATTGCTCTGTCTGCCTTAACTTAAGCGTCCAGAGGATTCAAACAATTCTGGTTGCGCTTCGAGGCGAGGAAGGGCCAGTCGTCCACACGCACGACCATGTGCGCGCAGCATGAAATGTACTAATACTTAATTGCCAAGTACGGATATAGGCCCCCTACTTCTGGACCCCATTGTGGTTATTGGGTATAGGTCTTGAGTTACACATCTTGGCTCTTGTGACCACCGAGTACAAGTGCCTCAGGCTTGTACCATCTTATGCCTATGCCTATACTAAGGGGGTATTGCCTATACTAAGGGGGTATGCGTGCAAGCTATAACCTTTACCTGGGGGATAGGTATGAGTTAGAAGTACTGCCTCAGGCTTGTAGCCATACCTATAACAGGGGGGGTGTTGTAATACGTCCAGGTAGCCCACCTATGCTTCGAATCCGCTGTTCCACAGCCATAAGTTAAGAGACGAGGCTTTCATAGACACATTTGGGCCTTCCCTGTCAATTTTGTTGGGACAGGTTTTGTCCCCCGGACGCCCGGAATTCCCCAAATTCGGGATACGGCAATACACAAATTAGCACATTTTGGGCGAGCCTTACAGAACCACCCCTTCTGAGTGTACCATGGCAGTGCCCAGCGGGGGCAGCCAACATACCCCCAATCTTCCAAGAACCCGGCTGAACTAGGCTTTGACCCCTTCAGGCGCTCTGTTTTCGATGGGCAAAACCCGAGGTGTTGGACTTTCTACACGCAGCCCATGCGCGAAGGATCTTCTGGCGTCTGGCTTAGGCGAGCACCAAGCCGGCCGACCTTCCGCAGGTGCGGCAGGATCACCGTGGCCTCGAAACGGACAATGGGCGCGGCAAGGGACTGCCCTCGACTTGGGGGCGGGGAGGGTTGGGTTGGGGGGGGGGTGGGGTTGGGGGGGTGGGGTTGGGGGGGTGGGGGTTGGGGGTGGGGTGGGGTTGGGGGGTGTTGGGTGGGGGGTTGGGTTGGTTTGAAAGGTTAGTGTTTTGACCGCACCCTTTTCGGGGTTCGCAAAAAAGGGAAGCTGAGGGAAAGAAGCAAATGTATTTGACAATGTGGCTACCCGCCCGTCCACAGGAAACTGACCTGGAAGGGCGGGGGAGGTCTGGGAGACAAGTTTCCTCTAAACAGGAACGTCTGGTGGAATCCGAGTCAGCGGACGGAAAATGATGAAGAACTAGGGATGCCCTACGTGGGTTCGTGGCTATGCGTGGCTCGTCTTTTTTTGAGCTTCTGATCCGGTCCAAGGCAAACCAGAGGAAAACCACTCGGGTTGGGCACAATGTGCTCAAACAAGCACCAGACACACTGACAGACCCACATGGCGCAACGTGTTCCTTTTGTCTAGAAAACGGTTTCGATGCGGCTTTTGTGGATCCACCCCTGTAGAATAGTAAAAGAGTACTTGAAAGGTTACCAAAAACAGGACGGTTGGAGGGATATTCCCCACATAAACCACCATTTGGTTGGTGAATTCGGTGGTGTGAGGTCGTTTTATTCACCCAGCTAGATTTCACACCAACGGCTCAAAGAGCCAAAGCGATCCCGGGGCCCCCTGCCCAGCAGAGCCGCACGTTCTTCACGGGGTCCGCGGCGAGGCGCAGCAGGTGCCGCATGAAGTTCTCCTCAGCTCGGGGCTCGCCAGGGATCTGAGCCGCCAAAGTTTGTGTCGCGGAAAGGGACACCGATCCCCCGGTGATGTTTAAACCCACCCCGTTTTGGCATGGAATAGGGAGAAACTCACAGGGCCGAAACGATGATGTTGAAAGCCGCCAAACCAAAATGAGTCATAAGCAAAACCTGGTATTATAATGGTGACCCTAGAACCATGTAAAGAATTAAGAAGGCGGACATTTCCGCAGCGGACGGCCGGGAGCCACCAAGCAAATGGGTCTGTCTTCTTGTTGAAGATGGTTTTGAAGGGAAGCCCGAATGGGAAACCCACCAATTGTAAGAGGGTCCCGGCAAAAATTTGACGCAAGCCCAACCATTTGTTTTTCCGAATGGACAACCGCCCATGTTGGCCCATGTCTGGGCCACATGTCACACACTGGTATGGGGTAGCATCGTTTTGGGGTTGGCCAAAATGAAGGTTCAGGGAAGCCACAAAGTGTTAGGGGTTTGGTCAAAATGCCTGATATGTGCCACACTCGAAGGTCCAACATAGGTTCCCTTGATACGGAACCGTTTCCAAAAACAAGACCTGAGGGGCCGCCCGTCCACTGCACACCCGCGCTAGGGCGTGCATATGCACAAATGGGCAGAATCATAAAATGGGCTCGAATGCCAAACACAAAAGAAACGTGGCAAGGTGACATTGGGAGGTAGAGGGCCTGCAACTAGTTAGGCATGCGCCAAAATATAGACCCCACCTTTAACAAAAAGTGTCCCTGTTGGTTTCCTTTTGAATACTGTTGACAAGGTACCCTCAAAACACACACACACACAGATAAGGATGAAAGTCAAGCCCCAGACTGTGAAGATATGCAGAGGTGCTTCTCGGACGATGGAGTCACACATGCCTGGGTTGCAGGCTGCTTCAGTGGGCCTCTCACACTCTTACTCGGTTGCTTTCTGCTCCCCTGCGGAAAAATTAACTTTTAGTGGTTTGATGGAAAACCCATTAGTTGGCAAAAAGTTAAAGGCCTAACATCCAAGCAAAATGCACCAAAGCTTAGGCAAGTCATAATACCCTCCTGTCAGCTTCCCTCTAATTAGTGGTTTTGATTGGTGTTTTGGTGAATTCAGGAGGGGTTTCCCCATTTACCTTCCACAAAAGCCAACCACCAACTGAGGGTTGCCTGATCCTGTCCAACATGGAACCTGACCAAGGGGTCCTGGAAAACAAATTCCTCAAAAATGGACCCTTTGGTGAATTCCATGTTAGTGGAGGGTAAGTCGCCAACCGTAAAAGGGACCACAGGAGAGCAACCTTCACTGTGGGTGACGTTGCAACCCAGACTCTTTCCAGCTGACTGCTCGCATCGCCTGACTGGAACCAACAATTGCACAGAAAGCTAAGGTCATTACGCGACTTCCATTGCCCCCTTTCCAACAACAGCGGAAGCCAAAAGGGAGGTCACCCAAAAAGACATACAGCCTTCCCATGTCAACTTCCATGGGGCAGGTTACTTGGGCCAATGCGAATTCATCAAAGTGGCTTCGCAGGACTTTTGCCTCCAAATCGCCAAAAAGATGGGCGTCCCTTCGATCTTGCTTTAGCGCAGCCTTAAAAAGAGTACCAACTCCACCAAAAGACATGCCCGTGTCTACACCAAGCCTTCGAAATTGGTGCCTCTTGTCTTCCCGGCCGTTCATTTTGTTGGCGAAACGAATTGCGAGCACGTAAGTAAATGCCCGAGAGATGTGTATGTCGCAGGCTCACTCCAGGCATACAGAAATGGCTATGGGTCGAAATGCGTACCCAAAATGGAACCCTGGTAAATGGAACCAAAGACCAAACCCTGCGGTCCCCTGGTGGTTGCATTTTGACCCATACCCAAATGGGTATGAAACCCAGACTTTCCTGTAGAAATGATGGCTTGTTGGGTTCCATGTTCATTTTATGGGGAGCAATTAAGAAACAATTGGGTGGACGTTTGGGATTCATTTCTGTTCAATTGAAGCAGTCACACTGGCTGTGTGCACCCATATGGAATCTGGCAATTTGGGGTTGGGCTGCCAGCTCTCGGAGTCTCACTCTTCACCATCTCCCTCAAAAAGATGTCACCATGGGCATGGGAGATGGCTTGCCCAGAAAATTGGCGCAAGGCCTCGTTTTCCATTGGACCTCCAACAAACAGACGCCCAAAAGGGGCGCCAGCTCCACAAAAAAAAATACACCCTGCTAATTCTGCGAAGGTTGACCACTCCCAACAGTCTAGTGGAAGAAAGAACAAATGAAGCAAGTGCGGAGGTGAGGGGATTTGTTGCAGTTAAATTTCAAGCAGGCAGTTGTTTGGTCCCTACCACTCAAAAGGGCAGCGTCCCCACAGATTCTGTCACGTGGTGTTTGTAGGGGTGAGGCACCCCTTAATAAAGGGATCCTGTGAAGGAAGTAACAGCCACAGCCTTGGCCCTTGGCACACGTGGTTGGCTGTTTCATGCGGCTATGAATTTCAATAATACTCTCCCAAAGTGTTGGTGGATACTTCTGCGTGACCCACAGCATCCCAGCATGTTGCTTAAAGCGTTGCCACCCACACCCACAGCTAGCCAAGGCGCGGATGAACATCATTCTGCCCCGGAAGCACCTGAGAGGCATCGGAAGGCCCGCCCAGCAGCTTGGAACTGCAGTCGGACAAACAGGATTGATACACCCTTGGTTGATTCATAGGGGGATGCCACATCCGGACCACTTTTGGGGGAGGTGTGTTACAGGCCTCATGTTTGAAGCTACTTTGGCCCCCCTTCTCGTCCCACAGTCTCCCAAAGCCATTCAGCTGTCGCTGGGGACAGCTAAAGGCTATTTCAAGAACCAATTGACATGAATTCCAGCCTTCCCATTCCCCAAAGCCAGCCCAACCAAATTTCCCCCAAAATGAAAGTTTTTTGGGACCCAACCTACATGACGTCCAAAGGGGTCGCATTTTTTATTGAACTTCGCACTCTCGTCGGTGACTCGCCTCCATTTCTCTGGGCACCCGCACCTTGCCCGGGCAAAGTTGCGGATGAGGTGCTTCACCTGCCGGCGGCTTAGTCTTCTCCGTCGCAAGCTTCAACCCGATGGGAAGGCAAACATCCGCCTAGAAACACGCCCCCCCCCCAAAACAAACACAACCTTTAGTCAAGAAACACCCCCCCCAAACAAAAAGAAGCAAAGCACTTTGATACAGACTTAGCAGATCTTAGGAGTTGCTCCGCAATGACGAGGTCTGCCAAGTTCGCTGAAGCCGAACGGCCGAAAACCCCGATCTCACCGCACATCTGGGGCCGTCGCGGCTCAGCCTGGGGCCCCGGCGAAGTTGTGGGGCCCCTCCAGTTGGCTGGACTCAGCAGGCGATTTGGCTGAAATGCAGCGATTGGACCCGAGTGCCGTTGGGGAATTCTCTCTTTGCTGAAGCAAAACTGATCCCGAGCCATAGGAGTTCGATCGGAATCAGTGACGGATTCCCAGCCGACGGATTGCAAACCTCCGAACAACCGTCTTCCCAAACAGGAACCGCAAAGCAAAGCCCTTTCCAAGCCAGATTGAACATGTACCCAACGAAGCATTCAGAGGGCACATCACGCAAAAGAAACAAAGGAGCTCTGCTGAAAGTCCATGCAAGCCACTCGCAATCAGCTGTTCCATAAATGAAACGTCGCGGCACGAATTTTCGTTAGAGGCACTCTGGTGCACGTCATTGAGGCGCGGAGTTGTGTCCACGTTCCCAACTGAGTCATAATCAAACCCCGGCATGAAAATGGTCTACCCAGAACCATGAAAAGAACTAAAAAGGCGGCCGCAACCATTTATGGCTGGGATTGTCCCTTACTACCCCCATATTACCCGGGTTTTGATTGTGGATCAACTGAACTTCATAGCCTTTCTGAGATTCTGACGCAGCCGCTGGAGCCCTCCTCTTGCACACCGCTTGTCCCTGGGTCTGCAAACCTCAGCAAGAGCTTCTCATGGACTGAACTCGAGTTGTCAAGGAGTAAAAGAACAAGAAAAGACTTTTGTTGGTTTAATGAAAAACCCATTAGTTGGCTAAAAGTTAAAGTCCTAACATCCAAGCAAAATGGCCCAAAGAGAAGGTACCTGCGCTTGCAAGCCGACTTCCGAAGGCAGCGATTTCTCGTATTGAAAGGGCGTACCAGCACCCTCCAACATCGAGCTTTGCTCAAAACCCCTGGTGGTGGCCAATGCCCTGGTAGTACTGTCCGTTTCTCACGTGTCTCCTTTTCGAGGGGTTTGACACATCACATTGATGTGAGGACTTAGTGGTTCTTGCCCACTGCCCGAAGAATGCAACTGCTGCAAAAGTTTAAAGCTAAAGATCCAACCCAACAGAAACCAAGGGGAAATCCAGTTCCCTCTGCAAAAACCTGCCTATCACCGTGATTTCCCTTTGGTGAAAGGAAAGCCTCGCCATGGATGCGTCAAAATAGTTGATTTGGCCCGCCAAGAAGCCTGGTGTTCCTCTTTGCCTCCCTAACCAGCCTAAGGAGTCAGCTTTTGGTTTCTTGCTTTGGTTTCCCACTCCAAACCAGAGCTTCAAAAGCCCCAAAAGCCCCTGCAATCCAAACCAATTCGTGACCTGACAGCCCGCAGGGCCCTCGCTCGGGCCCCCCGGCAGCTCGGGCACCGCCGCGCGGAGCAGCGCCGCGCAGCTCCGGGCCGCGCTGTCGCGGACCTCCGAGACGAGGGCAGACCAAGGGGTGGCTTCCCAACCCAACCAATTGGGGGTAAGGTAACAAACATATCAAGAATGGGGAAGCAACCCCTAGAGGCATGGGAAGTTCTCCAAAACCGCTATGGTTGCTGTGGCTCGAAAAAATGAAACGCTTCGGCACATCGTGGCGAAAAAAATGAGAAACGGCACACCATTGGGGGGATTCATGGGCTCGGCTGTAAAAGGGATTTCTCCAAGGGCTGGATTTCTGGATTTCAATTGACCTCCAAGGGACCTCTCCTTCTGGATTTCCTTTTGGGGATTTCTCCAAGGGCCGTGGCTCAAAAAAAATGAAACGGCACACCCTTGGAAAGATTTCATGTCCACCACTTGTGAAAAGGGAAGGGGGGGTCCCTACCGAAATGGCGGTGGCTCAAAGACCTGGTAAAGTGGCACATGTTGGTATGTGAAGCCAAAGACTGACACCTGCGGTTTGCCCGGGATGCCTTTAGAAATGTGCCGGCTCCGATTTGAAACTGAACACTCAATAGGCACAAGCCGGCCACACGCATTCTCACCCGCCAGCAGCCCGATGCCTTTCCTTTTACGGATTCCTCCATTCGTCCGCAGGTTCTTGGAACTCGGACTTGCCCGAAATGGCGGCCTCAAAAGAATGCATCCGATCGAGTGCCTTCCATTCTTGTCATTGAAAGCACGTTTTTCAAACGAAGATGCAACATTGCAAGACTTCTGGTACCGGTTTGAGCCTCGGCACGACCGTCGTCGTGAAACAGGCCGCAATTTGCCTGCCTACAAGCTGGCCTCTGCAGCTCGTCGATCGCAAATTGAATGACAGCCACCCCAAAGCCACCGAAACCTCACAAACCTCTGGCGGTTCTGTCGCATGACTCCAGGGTGGGAAAACCCGCACTTCGCGCGGAGGGGCTAGCACCCATCGCAAGGCCAAGCCCAAGTGGCAAAGCACAAGGAGGAGGCCAGTGGACTCTTACTCTTCATATCTTGCTGAACATGGTGGGCATGGCACTGGCAAACAACTGGCGAGCATCGAAATCATGGCCTCGAGGCATCTTATCGGCCTCTCTCCTTCTAAAAATCGCAAGCGGCCACTTGTCCCCGGCCAAATCTACGCAAGGCAGGCACGTGCAAATTCAGAACGTCACCTTAGCCAGTGCAAAAAAAACGATCCGCATCTGCACAATGCTAGATCTGCCATGCAAGGAAGTTCTTTCTCCAGTGTCGCTGTCTACTTTGTGCTGGGTCTAATGCAAATTTGCACATCATGATGGTATTCCTTTTGGTTTCCCTTGAAAACCACAAAAAAGGCCCTCAAAAAAAGACCCACCCATGCTGGTCCATCCGGGTGTGCAATACGGTCGATCTGCCCTGGTTGCATTTGGGACACACATGAAGGACTTGACCATCGAAACCTAGCACCAAAACGCCTCTCAAAGAATCCATGGAGTCTGGGGGCAGTCTAACCTTCATTCACCTCTGGGGGTTTCTTTTCCCGGAGCCGAGTTGAGCAGCCGACAGCGTCAAGTCATCAGAGCTGCGTCCTTGGCTGTGAAGCAAAAAAAAAGTCCGAGGGCCATTGGACCTGGCCGACATGGCCTCAGGTTCCATGGCGAACACATCTTTGCTCAAATTGGGGAACATCCAGCCATGTCCAACGAAAGTTAAGGTCTTTTGTTTGTTGGGGAGAGGGGAACAGATGTTATGTATTATTAGTGGGACGGAATTCGCAGCCAAGAAATGGTTGCGGCTTTTTGCTCAAAGCCGAGGCCTGGACTAAGTCTTCCAGCAAACTATCCACGTCTTGCATCCGCTTCGGCCTCAATTGCCGCAGCCACCGTTGCAAGCTGCATGGTCGTCTCAAAAGCGATGCAAACATGGGCAAAGCAACTGGGCATGCTGAACGCCGTAAACTCACATTCAGGATTCAAATATAGCTGTATCCGCTCTGACGATCAGCTACCCTCTTTCGTGCGTGACCAACGTGTCCTACGACAAGGATTCTCCACTTAGCAGGGGTTCTCGTTGCAGCGCCAAATGATTTGTTCCAGGGCCAACCCCTCATTGCCGCTACACACACACACTCACGTCCAACTGCTGCAACCAGCCTTTCAGGTGATGGCGAATGGCGGCTGACCGTCTCCTGGGGTTGGCTTAGCACTTGGATTGATTTGAGGTCGGTTTTGGCTTCTACCTAGGGCTTGTTTCGGAGTGGGGCTCAGGTTGATTGAGGGCTTAGGCTGAGGGTTAGTTGGCTGAGGGTCGTGAAGGGGTTGTGTAGGGTGGGTCTAGGTTTGATTTAGGGTTGGCGTAAGGTTGGTTCAGGTTTGGTTTAGGGTTGGCGTAAGGTTGGTTCAGGTTTGGCTTAATTAAGGGCTTAGGGTTTTGGGGGGGTGGGCGCAGCGTCGGTTTCGGCTGGGTTTAGTCCAGCTCGGGAGCGCTTGAGGATGGGTTGAGGATGGGTTGAGCGTATCTGTGTCTATTTCGGGGAGGGGTAGGGCATTTCGGGTTGTGATGTCTTGGCTGTGGGTTGAGTTTTGGTGGCTTTCAGCTTGGTTTTGGGGTTGGGGCTGGCTTAGGGTTGGTCGGTGGGGTGATCCGGTTGAATGTGGGTCTAGGGTCGGTTTGGAGTGCACCCGTGGACCAAAGGATCAAGAAAGCAAAATGGGTGTGTCTTCCTTTAAGGGTTCCCTTAAACACAAATGACACCCAAATACTAGAGGTCTCTGTCTCTTGATCCTAAACATGCCATGTGATTGATCCCATGTCTTCTTCGGCCCATTTTGAGGGAAGAACCAAACGCACCGAGCCTCTTGGACTTAAGGCTCAAACATATCGTGCGCCCTTAACGAAACCTGGGGCGATAGGTGAGGAATGAGACATGAACCCAGTTGCTTTGGTCCCCGAAGAGGAAACCGCCAGTTGGAGGGTTGTTTCTTTTGGGGTCATTCCATTTCTTTCCTGAGCACCAGCAAGTAAGTGTGGATGGACCACATCTCGGAAATCAAACGCTTTCCGGTGGATTCGCTTGCAAATGGTGTCCTCCTCCAAGGAGGCAAGCAAGGAGTCCACGTCCATGCGTCTGGTACTCGAGGGCTCCTTGGTATTTTTTTCTTCAGACGCTTTGAGAAATTCGGTTTCAGGTGGCTGGCTTCCTTTTGGTTGTTCCTTGAACCCATCCAACAAGGGAGTACAAGGGACCCCTATTCTGAGAAATGCCCATGGGTAACAATAGGTAGAGGCCCCTCAAAAATTGAGAAGCCCCTACTAAAAGGCGGCCCCCTTAGTTTTCAAACCAGGGGGTTGTATATCCGGGGTGCCTCAACAAGTTGGGGACCCCCTAAATGTGGCATTCCCGTAGCTTCCCTTTCAACAAACTGAAACGGGCACCCTCTCAAAATTGAAAAGAGCACCCCAGGTGCACAAAGTGGCCCAGGGATGTACGGGAAGCCCTGACGAGTGACATGCCTGTTGCGCGCAAACAACCACAACCGCTGCCGAGCATCAGCTTGCACCATATCGCTGCGAAGCGACTGCATGCTGCGTGAGCTCAACTGCTGGTTTCCACCTCAAGCCCCGAGATCGGATGGCCACTTTGGCAAACGTTTGTGGTGTTGGCTTCGCGGGTTACATTTCAGCCAAGTGCCCCAAAATCCAGATTCGATTCGCCCAGCCTTCGTGAAAGGATCATGAAGTGTGAACTGTGCTTGCTACTTTGGCAAAGGTACACAGGGAGCAACTGGAGCCTGCTCTCAACAATTCATCATGGCAACCCTGGAAAGAAATGTCAACGCAGCTAGATGTGAGGCAAGCCCTTGCCCGCATCACCAACACTGGCCTGGCGGGCGCCACTTGTGCAGCAAGCAAGATGCATTCATGTGTGGTTCCACGAACATGGTGGGTGAAAACGCTTCTTGCAGGCCTACCCCTGTAAACAGGTTAGTAGGAACAACCGCCCGCGGTTGCGAGATAAAAATCGGTTTTGGGCGCCCACTTCGGAGTTTCCGTCTGACGCTGAGCCAAGGACTATCCGTGTCACTGCTGCCTCTTTCCAACGAATCCTGCATGGATCGCTGACCACACTCGTTCGCATTTTCGAAACTCGACGGACGTCTCCTCGGCCTATGATGTGCTCACAATCACGGCCCCCAACCCAATTCAAGGAAACCAAGCCCAAACGGGGTTCCCCAATACGAGATCCGTCTCTGTCCATATCAACCTACTTGCATGGGAGTGGCTCCTGAGGGTGGTTGGGAACCCCGTTTGTCGACCCACTGCTGGTTTGTTTGGCAGCAAGTCGGAAAAAAGGAAGGGTTCCCCAATTTCTATCATCAAACACCTGGTAAGCGTGGTCTACCCCAAAACCATACAGAATCAAAAGGGTGGAAATCCGCCGACAAACGGCGCGTCGGACGGAAGACATGCTGATTACTCCTTACCGGTTTTCCCTCGGGGGTGGCCACGTACCACGCCGCGATTCCAAGACGTTCCCTTTTCGCACGGTGAGAATTCCAAAGAACAACTTCCGAAGGGAGAATCTCAAAGGAAAACTCCAAAGGGAAACGTCCAATGGCAAAAGTCCAATGGGAGAATTCCAGTGGGAAAACTCCCAGGCAAAAATCTCAAAGGGAAAATTCTAAAAGGACACTTCCATTGGGAAGATTCCAAAAAAAACTTCCAAAAGAGAGACGTCCAATGGGAGACTCCACTGGGAGAATCCCAAGGGAAAGCTCAATGAGATCCATTGGGAAAAATCCAGGGTCAATTGCGAATCCGCTGGACTGCCGCGCGCGAATGACAAGATCCTCCACAGCGAGTTATTTTAGCATTTCGGTAGGACGTATCCCTACAGCTGCTTCGTGTGAAGCCACATGTTTGGGAAGCAACGATGCTTCATTTCCCAGTTCCGATCTCGACCAGGACGCGCCATGCGTGGGTCGAAAATCAGAAACAAGGACAAACACGTTGAGCGCACACAGCTGCAGCTGGCCAAACGCAGAATGCAACATAGCTGCAAAGCGTCTACCGTCTGCCCCATGCATACAAAGTGGCTTTCAGCTACTGCGGGCATCGTTCCACGGCAAGTCCAAAGTCAATCACTCGCGCAAACTCTCCGCCTTGGGTTGCCTAAACGGGTCCGCCTCCTTGAGTTTGGAAGATCAGTAGTGTGCCCGGTCACTCCTGTGTATTGTGCGCCGTCCTCAGGCACCGAATGCGGCCGCGAAAGAGTCTCAGAAGGGATACCGCACACCGAGGCATGTCACGACAGAGGAAGAAAGGCTGGCAGTAGCAAGGGGGACACCAAGGCAGTTCATTCTTGATCTCCTTGTTCTTGGTCAGTGGATGTAGTTCATCTCTCTCTCTCTCTCTCTCTCTCTCTCTCTCTCTCTCTCTCTCTCTCTCTCTCTTATGTGCCAGGCAGGCACTCTGCAGTCCTGCGCCCAGTGGCCAGGCTTGCCACATCTGTGGCATGTCATGTAGTTGTTGCTTCCTTTTCCGTTTGATTTGCCGTGTGTCGAAACTTGGTTTATGTAGCCTTTGCTCGGCCCATAGCCTTTGGATCCTGAGTACCCTTTTTCTTTTCCTTTGTCCTCCTTTGTTGTAGCCTCCTTTGTTGCCCTTGTCAAATCCTTTGTAGTAGCCTTTGCTCCTGTAGTTGCCTTTGCCTTTGCTTCCTTTGTAGCGCCCTTTGTTCTTTCTTTGGCCTTTGTAGTTTCTTCCTTTTCTCCAAACGTTGTCAACGTCCATCGGTGCAGGCCCTCCATTGTAGCTTCCAGCACGACCGCTCTGATCTCGTGGGGATGTTGTTCAAGTGCTCCTTTGGTCTTGTTGGGTATTGTTGCAATCTTGGTAGTGCTGCGCCGTTGTCTTTCTCGCATCGGTTGATGTCGTGTTCCCATTGTAGGAATTGCTCTTCGAACTGCGCGTCGTTGCTATGCAAATCTAACCTGGGGTAAAACGAGCCTACCCATGAGAACAGGTTCCCTACTTGAGGGTGTTTGTTGGTCTCCGGCTTGATGTTTTTGCCAGATGTTTCTTGCCAGATGCAAAGCAGCCATCGCCAGGCATTACCATGTCGAAGTCTCGGTCTATATGAGTACGGGAGTTTGAACAGCTATTCTTCATAATTACTGTGAGTAGTTAGCGCTGAAGAGCGGTGGTGGCAATTTGTGTCTGTGTTCTTTGGGCGTCGTTGTCTTCTTTCGGCGTCGTTGTCTTGTTTCTGTGTTGTTGCTGTTCCCGTAGTCGTGGCTCCTACTGTCTCTGCTGATATTGGCTCGTTGTCTGTTCCTGTAGCGCGCTGAGCTGATGGTTCTCCTGACATGTCGTAGTAGTTTGGCATGTGATTGCCGCTGCAGTTGTTGCAGTGTGCTGGGTCTCCCCAATGTTCAGGATCTCAGCTCCACGCCAGGTCAAGAAGGGCGGCATCCTCCCGGGCTTGGTAGAACGCAAAGCGCAGGCAGTTGTTGACCACGTACGGAATGACCCGGCCCTCCTGGATCGCGCGCGCTGCCTTGTCAAGCTCCTCCAAGCACTTCCGGCCAAACTCCGCGACGTGCAGGGCTGATGGGACCCGTGCTGCGTTCAACTGTCCGCGTTCCCCAAAAGCGCCAGCTTCTTTCACATAACAAACCACCGCACACGTGAACGCTTTTGGGCGCATGCAGCGCAATGTCCCGTCGAACAGCGTCACACCTGACGCAGACCCTTTAGGCCTGCAGTGCGATGGAACCATCAGGGTGTCCCCAACCACAAACGGCATATAACATCTTAATGATAATTTCAGCCGCCAAACTCCTGTCAGGCTTCGACTCCCTGCGTGCAGCCAGCAGCATCTCCCATCTGCCCTGAAATGAGCAAGTCCGTTTCAAAGCACACAAGCACATGCCCACAGTCTGGACGCCCGAACTGCGCCACAAGCTGCGCCCATGTGCGCCCTGCCCTTTGGTCTGAACGGAAAGTCCCTCGTGACGGCAAACACGCGAAGCACAATGACGCTCAGCCACTTGTCTGCTCTGGTGCCACCCATGTCATGGGAGCCTGGATGTCGACACACAGCACCGCATGACCTCGGCAAGCTCCGCCCAAAAAAGTGCAAAATAGCAACTTCTGCCTTGCAAGCACATCAGTAACGCAAGACCAAAAGTTGCAACAGCGATGCACGGCTGCAGCCCCGATACGTTGTTCACCTTCTTGCCCGCCATCCATCGAACTTCGGCTCCCAGGCCAGAAGTGGGCGCCTTGTCCTGCAGCAGATTGTCCAAGATTTGAAGGCGCACCGACGTGGAGAACCGGCAAGGGCCACAGATGCGCCCTTTACAACTTTAGCGCTTTTGAAAGGGAACCGTGCGCCGAAGAGCGCGATTAGAAGCACTAGTAATATTGTGGATGGACGAAATCCTGCATCACTTTAAAGCCATGGGAAACTGCTGTTTGTTGGTTTTTTTGCAGCAGAATCATCATTCCAGGGTTTCTTAGGTGGTGCAGAATTTCGTCCATCCACAGATCACCAACCTGAACATCACAGAAATTATTGTGAGCCCTTGTCTCATATGCAAGTGTTCCGTAGCATCGTCGCATATTCTTTTAGTTGAACCATAATTTGCAAAACTCAGACATGAACCAATATCCGCACTCACTGCCTTCTCAGTGCCTACAAATTGAACAGTCTCGGTAAACCTCGCCTGACCAGCATCATTTCATGTACAACCAACAGCTGACAATAGCGGCACTTAAGCCGAACCCATCCTTAACACACCAACATCTGCATCCTCTAGTTGAGTTTCCCACTTACCACCAGCACTACTCATCCACATTCAACTAAACCATCTCTATAATATTGAGCTCACGATGATACAATTGATAATCGTTAATGATGGTGCTGGTTGTAGAAGCAATAGTAAACATATTTAAACTACAACGTAATGTTGGTTGAACACGGGTATCCAAGCTTGACTTATTGATGCACCTTGTGTCTCATTAACAGCAATTAGTATGTATTACCGACAACTACTCCACTTACTCCACTTAACGTAACGAACGTCAAAACCTGTAAAATCTAAACTGTGCCAGCATCGACCCCAAATAGCCAGAATGCGGTTGTGTGTCAGCAAACGAACTAAACATGTCCATTCCAATAATCGCAGCGACTCACGTGCCATGCCACCCGGCAGAGCGGCCAACACAATTCTCACAACAGAGTGCTGCGGCAATTCGCATGCCAAGACAATATTGCAACATTGGAACTCACTTGCCGGAGTTTTGGTGGATTTGCTGAACGCGCCGCTTCTCAGAGCCGACGTGTTGGGAAAAATCCAAGGGAACACATATAGTATAAGAAAGCACCTGTAATGTCGGCCTGAGCCGGAGGCGTTCAAGAGTCCGCACTGGTTGTCCCTAGCTCTCAGGTCATTGCGACTCCGGCGCCTTGAGCGACGGAACGACGGCTCCTTCACACGCAGCCGCGTCATGGTACTGGGGCTGGTGCTGCTGTCGGTCTCGCGACTCGTGTCCTGCGAGAAACGCGTCTCTTGTTGGCGCAAGATGAATCCAAGCCTCCAGTGACCATGGGAAAAGGCCGCATCCTTTCTGTTAGTGGATCTGAAAGCCCCCTCTGAAAACTGGTTGAAACAAGGGCACCAGTTTTGTGGAAAATGAACATGGTGGTTCAAACGGCTTGTAAAATGGCCACTAGGGCCAGGTGCGACAAATACAAAACCCAGTTGCTTGTTTTGTTGAAAATCAACATGGTGGTTCTAACGGCTTGTAAAATGGCCACTAGGGTCAGGTGCAATCTCCATTTTCCAGCGCGCAGCGCTTGTCGTTCACCTCGATTGAAGTGTGTTGGCCACTAAGGATCTTTCGAAGTCCGCGAAGGATAGCTGAAATGAAAGTGACCAATTCAAAACCACCGCCTCCAAATGGCCCTTTACACAGCTTTGCCACCCGAAATACATGTGTTTCTATATATCCCCGAAAAAGAGAGTTGTGGTTTCTGTGTTGTGTGCTTGGTTTGCTTTCGTTGGTTTGGCTCGTTCATTTGTTTTGGTTTGGTCGGGCATCCGCTTCCTTACTTCCAGGTCTTCAGGGCTCCTTGGAGAGCTCCAGCGCGGGCGGCTGCGGCTTGCTGAAGCTGGGCGTCACCGGCCTGAAGCAAAACCGCGGCGCTTGGACGGGCGAAACTAAAATCCGGGGCAGGTGGCATATAAAGGGACATACCACCGGCCCTCAGAATTCCGAATTGCTTTTCTCTACCACCAAACCACTGGGATCTAGGCCAAAACGGGGTATGAATTGTCTACGTGTATATGTATATAGTGGCTATTTTGTCGCTGTATATCCCCTTCTCCCATTAATCCTCTGGGGGTGGTGGTTTGGGGGATTTTCACCGTCTTATAAACATGGATCTACAGGTTTATATGAGCCTGACTACAACTCTATGAACCCACGCGCCGTTCTACCAAGATGGCCAAACAACTTTTTGGTTCGCCTTACAAGAATCCGAATTCGACCAAGTAGACCCTTCCAAATCGCCAAGGATGGCGTCGGGCGCGGCCCGTTGATGTTTTTCGCCAAGTTGCGACTGAAATTTGAGGGTTTTGAGAAGGAACCCCTTAAAGCAATGAAACGCTGGGATGTTCACATCGGTGCCCTCATTCCCTGACAGCCAAGGAACACCAATCTGCTAAGAGCGAACACAAGCCATAGACCCGAAACACCACATTTTCCGGCTACTCCTTTTTCAAGTATGGTTAACTGGTTGCTCCGGAACATGTTGATCAAAAAGGCCAACAGGCTTCCCTTCTGACCGTCGGGGGAAAAAAAAAACAAAACGACCACTCACTCGGTCGGAAAAACCGCCTGGGGCCGGCCCAAGGGCCAGGGGGCGGTGGCACCACCAGGGGCGTGCTACAGCGCTCCTCACATCGAAACGCTGGTGGACTTGTGGGGACCATGGGAGCTCGGTTGCTTTCTGCGAAGCCCTGCTAAACGTGACTAAGTTTTAGTGGTTTAATAGGAAAAACCAAAATTGGTTGGCAAAAAGTTAAAGTCCTAACATCCAAGCACAATGCACCAAAGGGAGTTCACGGCGGCTTTGGTTTTAAAACAATCCCGGGAAATGAATGAATCTTGGGGTACACAGAAAATGAGACATGTTCTGATTCTGTGTCGCGTTTCATCTACCCTCAAATACAACATAGATAGAATAGATTTGGAGGAGACAGCAGAAAAGAGGTGGTTCCCCCAAGCAAAAGACACCACGCACTGGTTTTTACAAGATGACCAAAATCTGTGCTTTTCTGGAGAAAGGAGAATTCCTTTCTAGACATTTGATCTTTTCGGGTTCCCATTCAGCAAGCCATCGGTCCAACGTACGAAGTCCATGGGCTTTACAATTGGTCGCCCTTTGAAAACAAAGAACCTCCAAAAGGCTATCCTGAAAAGACACCTTCACTTGGGCATGTGTCGACATGAGATTGGTTCCCACTGTCATACCAAGCCACCCCTTCAACTCAGGTGGTAAGTCTTCAAAAGCGCTGGATTGTGGAGGGGCCATATGCTTAGGCTTAAGCGCTGATGGGGCTCACTCATTCCGATTCTTTACCGCTTGATAGTTTGCCTTACAAAAATGACTGGGTGTCAAAGTTGGACTTTTGTAGGGCACGGAATTAACAAATGGGACTATCAAATGCCTGTGGGGCTTGTCTGTCCTTTTGCTCGCTTACTTGTACTTGACTGGGCCGGCTGGGGCTTGTCAGCCCGTGCTGGCGCTGTGTTGGGATCAATTGCCAGCGTTGGCACCTTGTTCCTCTTGCCACTTGGTTGCACTAGTTGCGCACTTCTTTCGTCGTTGTTGCACATTGCTGGCGTTGCGCACACAAACCATCCGAAGAGCTGAGACTTTGCAAGATCCTCCGACTCGGCACACGTGTCTTCTCATGCGTTTCGTGGTCGGCTGCGACTGCAAATGTCCAAGACCCACAAGCTGAACGAGAATCTCATCTAGGTCCTCCAGTAGAGAGGTTAGAATAAGGGTACCGTTTCTTTTTTCTGTAGTCTATTTTAGTAAGGGAACCGAATCTCCCCCCAAAGAAGAAACGGTAGAGACGGGCACCAATTTGGGGGACCAATTGTCACAGTCAAGAGACGCCAGCGCCGGTCGCATCGAGCTCGTAGCCTGAGCTACGCGATTTGACAATGACTCGTGAAGATCGGGGGGCCCCAAATTCGTTGGTCTCCTGTTGGTTTCCCGTGAAGCCCAACCCCACAAAAGGTACAGACGGAATGCCAAAAGAAAAAAACACCCCCCATTTGCAGAGGTCAATGGTGCGAAGTCGGAATCGCCCAGCCATGCTTGTTTACCCGAGGGCAAGAAAAACACAACCCTCAGGGCAAGAACCATCCAGCCGAGTGATCTTTGGGCCCTCAACTCTTAAGTGGCTTCTACTCCCAGACAACTACATAAAAGGGAAAAAAGGGTATTCGTCCCTGATATCTGTCCCTTGAAAGTAGTGGACACCATCTTAGATCAATGCTGGCAACTTCGTACTAGTCGGGAGGACCGACTGAAATGGAAGGGGGGGGATTCCTCGCATTAGACATGTCCACAAGAACTTCATACATCAACCTGCTGGATTCATAGGGGGGGGCGTTTCCGCCCCAGAAAGAAAGGATGTCCGGAATCCCCTCTTTTCTGACGCTCTGCCCCCCTTGAATAACTGGTGGGCTATTTAACATGGGTTCGTCTTCTGATCTGCCTCTCTAACATCCGAACGTATTGGAGCGCAAAGCCCAGTGGGAAGCTGTTTGTCTTTGCGGCTTGCCAAGTGCACCGAGGGCGCGGCGCTTTGAGGGGGGGCTGAAAAGCAAGTCCAACAAAAAACCTGAAATGGGAAACTCAACGCCACAACCCCCCCCAACCCCCCCCTTCCGCCGGGCTTGCTGGGTGCGAGCTACGATCAACTTGGATCCCCAGCCATAGCCATTGCGGCAGGGGCAAAAGGGCGAAGAAAGAAGCTGAATACCCTTCACAGGGTCTAAGACGAAACCCGGTCTTGAAAAGGCCCCTTGTTCACTGTCATAGCACGGTCTAGCCAAAAGCCGGTTTCCTTTTGGTTTCGCTGTAAACCAACCCAAAGGCTACCCTAATCGTAGCGAAACCCTCGAGATGTTTCAATCCTTTCCCGGGCCGCCCAGCTGTCTGTCTCATTGATGGCCGTGCAAAGCCTTTCCTGGCTCGCGATTTGGAGACAGCCGCTGGGTTTCTTGAAAACAACCGACCAAACATATGGGTGTGAATGTTCAGAGGGTCCAAAAGCACCCTTTGGTGGACATCAGACGTCGGTGGGGATTGAAAGGTCCACCAACAACTTTTGGATCGCTGGTTCCAACTCGGCATCAGATCGCCATATTGGTTCGTTGTTAAGGGGAAACTAGGCCTCTTCGGTTTCTCAAAACCCACGAGGTCCACAAACCCTTCGTAGGTTGGTTGTTTGAATGTCGATGCTGTAATCTTCCCGCATCCTTGGACCCATGGGGGTCTGGATCTCCTTTGGAGGTTTGGACCCTTCCAAAAGCCCTTTATGGAGGTCCCAAGAGTAGGATGGATTTCAGGGGAGGTTGACCCAAACAGTGATCCGGATTCCCTCTGAGATGGGGCCGTCCCCGACTCATCAACAAGGGGTTTATTCATCCTGGTCTTCCAACTTCCACTGCCATGCGCGTGCTTTTGACGGGCGAACGCATATCCTTTTTGGAGAAAAAAGGACATGCGTTCCTGGGCTGCCCTCTGATGCGCCGCCAAAAGTTTAACTTTTAGTGGGTTAAATGGAAACTACCACTTAACACTAAAAAGGCTAAAAGGCTAAAAGGCTAAGGAACCGGATGGCTGGGAGCCACCAAGGTTCCACTGGCCAACCAAAGAGGCCCAACTGAACCCAAACCTAGGGGACCCCCAACACGCCTCGCCTCGCTACGACGCACGCGTGCCCGATGCGGGCCTTCAGCATACTCTTGAGCTCCGTCATGAGCGCCCGGCTTGCTTTGCCCTCAGACGCGTGGCTCAACTACTGGTGTTGCCTCCTTTTGGTTGACTTCAACCGAAAAAACCAAAAGCGAAACCCTATTTGGGTGGGGGGGGGAGGTCCTATGTGTCATTGTGGAGGTGTTTTTTGGTTGATTGTCCATGCTGCCAACCAAACAAGGGCCCATCCCCCACCAAAAATAACCCTTTCCGCTACACAAACGTACCATCTGTTGCTTGGGTTTACTAGGGAAACCCAACGAAAAAGCCGAAAACCCATATTTTTTCCCGGGGTCCACATGTGCCTTTGGCAAGACGAACGCATCCATCGAGGAAAAAAGGTCTCCATCCGCCTCCTGCGGCTCGTAGCGCCCCGACTCCTGAAGGCCAAAACGGGCGACATGGGAGGTCAACGGGTGAGGGTACTCGGGTGAGGGTACTCGGGTGAGGGTACTCGGGTGAGGGTACTCTTTTCAGGTCGGTTCTTTTTGAAGGCGCCAGTTTTGAGAGCGCCAGTTTGGGAGTTTGGGGGGTCCCCTATGCTTGGTTGTTTTTGAGGGTTCCCGTTTGGGTCGGTTTAAAGGAAAACAAACAGGAAACCAACTTGGGGGTGCCTCATTTTGACAAACAATGGCTCCACTCTTTGGTTGGCCACTGTTGGCCACCCCTGATTGCTGTCAAACGACCCCCATGGATCAAAAAAGGTCACAGACGCAAAAAGAAATCGCTACCATCTGGAACGAACATTGAGATTTGTTTTTGAACAACCCAGCTTGGTTGGCCAAATATCCAACAATCATAGTGGATGCCACGAAGTTCAAAGGCAGGTTGGGCCATGTGGAACCCCCAGAAAGAATAAAAAGGGCGTGCTCTTTGCTTCGTTGGGCTTCAAACCCTTTGCAAGAAAAACCCAACCCCCGTTTGGTTGGCCAAAATCTAATAAGGCCTTCGGATAAAAGAGTTGGATACTCATGAAGGTGAAGCATGTCGGGGTTGCTAGTACGGAAACTGACCTTCTCTCCGAGCAACAAAACTCAAGACAAGCTCCATAGGACTGGCCCCAGTATTTCACCATGATCAAAGTCACCCAAGTGGTAGGTAGGGATTGAACCACCCCCCAGTTTGGACATTGATCCCCAGAAACAGCCCAAAATGATGACAGTAGGAATGTTCTTCGGGGCCCGTCCAAAAACCAAGAAGGAAGCATCTCCCCTCATTGTTCCCCCTCACAAGCTTCTTCAAGAAAAACAACTACCGAAAGGATCTCCTGGTGCGCCAGGCTGTTAAGTCACCGCAACACCAATGCAAGTTGTGCTAAGGTGCAGAGTGAATGCCGCTTCAGCATGCGAAAAGGGCCCCGCATATGAGACGTTTAGATCTCGGCATTTCCGGGGGCCCTGGCAGCCCAAGCAAAAACGGCCGCTGTGCAACGCCTCATTGGCCAAGAAATCTCGCAGGTTGAATGAAACTGCTTGTTCGGTCCTGCAAGGACTCGTAGTAATTGGGCAACTCCAGGGTATTCGTACAGGTGTGCGCCTGGCCAAGGCAAAACGAAGGCTCACAGCCAAGGCGGCTAGGCGGCTTGACTTGGGAATGCCTTTCCAGTTTGCCCGTCCGGAAGTAAAATTCGAGAGCATCTGACAAAGTGGACCTCGTAGAAGACAACTGCAAAGGCTTCACCAAACTCCACATTGACATGTTGTGCTCCTCCTTAAATTCACGAGCATTCTCTCTGTCTCTGTCTCTCTATGATCTCCAGGCACATCAAACGTGAGTTTATGTGTCTTCGAGCGCATGAAACAACCCATTCGATGGTTGCACGGCCCTTGCTCCCTCTTTTCGGCTTTCTTCTGCATGCGGCCGACACCCGCAAGCCTGAGGAAGCTTGCCCAGCATCTCCACATGCCTCGGCATTTCCCGTTCCATGGCCCAGAGATCGGCCGGACCGTGTTCCTTGGGTCGCAGCTTTTCTCAAAAGCTCCGGGCCAAAGACCAGCAACGGACGGATTTAGATTCTTACGGACGGTGCATGGCAGAAGACTTACCATCACAGCTAGTGCGCTGAGGTCTGGTTGCCAGTGGAGTCTTTCCTCCAGCCTCGTGTGTCACGTGAGTCGTACTCAAAACCCGGTACTAAAATGGTCTGCCCAGAACCAGGTGCTAACCTTCTACCCGGGTTTTGATTGTGTGTCACGTGGAAACGGATCCAATGCAGTCGTGAGGCTCGTCCTTGGAGAAGGCGCTGAATGGCATCTGCACCTGGCAGACCCATCTTCCAGGTTTCGTACTAGGGAAAAGGGTGACCTGGTTTAAGCGCACGTGTGCGGGATGCGAATCCCCCACTCTGATACCACTGTGTCAAACTTGGGGATCCCTGTATATACATATACAGATATATATATATATATGCATATACCTGTGTGCATATATATATATATATATATATTATCCTTGAAACCAACCTGAAAAGGGCATTCTCAAAAAGACGACGCCACAGCCAAAGGACGACGCTCCGATCGAAATCTTGCTCGCAACTCCCCCGCCGTCAGCTGCTCGGTGCCAGGCTCCGGAGGCACCTGCGAGCAGTTCGATCAGGAAATCTCAAGGATTTTGGGGTCTGCCTGTCCTTTTAAGGGTACTGTCTCCTTCTTTTGTTTGGTTTTGTTTGGGAGGAGGGAGTAAACCTGTGTGCTTTGTTGCTTTTGTGTGTGTGAAATTGAGCACTTGGGTCTGCCCGTCTTTAAAACTAGAAGCAGGTGCAGCAAAGGAGCTGAGTCGCCCTGAGTTGAAAAAACAGCTGCCAAGTCTTTTGAAGGGTACTTTCCACTTCTTCCAGTTTTGGTCTTTGTTTGGCGGGGGAAAGGGTACTGTCTTCTTCTTCTTCTTCTTCTTCTTCTTCTTCTTCTTTTTGGTTTTGTTTGGGGGGGAGGGTAAACCTGTGTGTTTTGTTGCTTTTGTGTGTGTGTGTGTGTGTTTTCGTTCTTTCTTTTTTTGCCGGGGGGGGGGTTAAACGCACCCTCCATCTTAGGGGACGAGGTCCGTTGCTTTGAACACACCTTGTAAGGTTGTGAGTTCAGATCCTGGGAGCCTTTGGCGGACAGAATTTGGGAATTCTTTTCTAGGCTGTCCTCAAATCCCCCGCTAAAAGTTTGACTTTTAGTTGGCTAAATGGAAAACTCCACTAGACGCTAAAACGCTAAAAGGCTGAGGGGATGGCTGGGAGCCACCAAGTTTTAAAGGGGTTTCAACGATTCACACTCGCCACACTCATTTGGTAATTGACCGCCGGTCCTGTTGGGATCGATCAAGTTGGCTGAGCCACCGACCCATCCACGGGTTCCACGGTTTCCCACTTCACTTGAATTCTTTAGGTTAGGCTCCACGCTATCAAATGCCTTTGGTGATTTTTAGGAGGAAATTTGACTTTGGAAGGTGTGAAATGATGCACTACTTGGGATACGAAAACATGAACCCTTTTCGAGGGGGTCCCCCATCAGTCGTGAAAATTGTCGGATGTGTCCGAAGGAAATATCGAGCACCGTTTGGCCGTTTGGGATGATACAAATGGAAACATCCCATGAACGTGACTATCTCCTTGGGCCTGCAAAGGCTGGTCTTCGCTTTGACAACCAAGCTGGCTTCCCAACCGCGGCGACAGCACTAAAGAGGCAAGAAACCGACACGAGAAGCGAGCCGAGCAAGCCAGCAAGCAAGCCCGCAGGCAGGCCGGCAAGCGAGCCAGCAAGCTGGAACGCCAAATCGTTTTACCATGTAAGCTCGGTTTGTGCTCGGATAAACAGGGATCCTTACATCATACACCTGAACATTGCCTTGTAAATGGTGGTGTCCCTTCATTTTGGTACGGAAAAAGCCATGTTTCAAATGGTTGCAAAAGGTATCTTTTAAGCAGCCCTGATACATTAGGGTTATATAAAGATGAACCCTCGGCAGCGCCTCGATGCCCGTGACAAACATCAGAAACTTCTTCTTGTCAGTCTTGGAGAGCCCGTCCAGCACGGCATAGAGTGCCTCCATCGGCACAAATGCAACAAGCAAAAATGTGTTTTTCTCTGCACCACGCTAACCACATCAAATGCGATGCGAGTGCTCCGCCTGCCTAATTTCCATGATTGAGTGGTGGCCGCAAAACAAGGTTGCAACGCCGCGAGGGGGTCCTGGGAAGCGTGGGTCGTCTACCAAACAAAAAACTTCCCCGAACCGCCATTCACTTATGTGTGATAAGCGGGTGTGCTTACACGCGTGTGCTGAGCGCTGGTCGCGTGAACTTGAGGAGGTGTGTTTGCCAATCGCCATGGGTCAAAATCCCGTACCCCCAGTGAACATCCCAATCCCCACTAAACTAGACAAAAATGGGTGGTGCACCTACCCCAAAATGGTACCATTTGTTTTGACCCACAGCCAAATGCCAGGTGTGCGCAGTGCTCAGCGGGTGCGCTTGAGGTGTGCGCAACCCATTTGGCAGACGTGCGGTGCTGAGCGGCTGAGCGGCTGAGCGGCTGAGCGGCTGAGCAGCTGAGCGACTGGGCGTGAACCGTGAACGTTCCTCGCAACTTGTTCATTTGGGAAAAACGCGACCCCCTCGCGGGGTTGTGTTGAGAGTTGGCCTATGCCCAGGCCTTCCACCTTGATGCCTTGTAATTGCAGGCTGCCATACCTCACCTGAAAAATGGCCTCACAGGGGTGTGTCATTTTTCGAGGAGACCCTTTGTAGGTTGGGTTCAGGGAAGCCTGAAGGGAAAACCCCACAGTTTTGTGGGTTCCGATTCGTAGATTGAGACACGCCCACATGTCACAAGGTCTCACCCAGGCCAGCCTCTACGAGCGGCTGGCTATCGCTGACGTCATCCTCAAAGACCACCCGGAAAATCTGCCGGACGCTCATGTCCTGTCGAGTGTTCAGGGTTGATAGACAAATGGCGCAGTAGAAAACGGGGCTGCTGCAGGGAAACCGCAAGAAACCGAACCAATTGTTCTACGCTTGAGCTTTGGCCATCTTTAGAAGCCTGGGAGGAGCCCCGTTCAAGCGGCCCGACTGCAGAGTTCCGAACGCGAGAGCTTGCAAAGGTACCACAAATG
>CAUJNA010003629.1:295000-367500 GCA_963377175.1 Effrenium voratum
CCCCCCAAAAAAAAAAAAAAAGGACCCACCTGTCCCACTCGCTCCTTGATCTGCTTGAACTGCGCTGGCTTCATCTTGAGGACCTTCCTGACGGGACTTAAAAAACATGTGTATGTGTGTGTGTGTGTCAAGGACACGGGCTTCATCCCCTGTTTCCTTTTTGTTCTTTCGTTTTGGGTGGGGGAGGGGGGGTAAAATTCGGTGAGTCCCCATGTCCCGAACCACAAAAAAAGAGACAAGGCATGTCACATGTGCCTTTGTTGATCCGGTGGTGGGCATCATTGACATGGGATTCAGGTCTGCCAACCTCAAATGTTGTAATCCAACCATGACAAAATATACCGCCATACTCCTTTTTCTATCATAGACATGGACAAATGAGTAAGTCAGTTGAATTTCAGCAACTCCATGGCCTCATTGTCTCTAGTCTTCCCGGAAAACCGGACCTCTCCCGGAAAACCAAGAAGAGGCGCCCCGCCATTCGGCGCGACCCCCGGACCCGCCTCAGCGAGGCATGCAGGGCGTTGTCGAAGCCTTTCAGGTCGTCGAGCTTGGCCGTGCGGTCTCGCTGCCTCAAGCCGGCCCTTCGATCGAGAGGAGTGGCTGAGCAATCGGCCCCAAACTCGGTGGGTACCACAATGGCCCAAGCCATTTTAAGCAGAAAGTCGACTGGAAACGTTGTTTTCGCTTGCCACTGAAATGGTCTTCCCAAATAGAAAGTCCGGGAACTCAGGGGGCGAGATGGGCAATGGGTACTGATGGACCAAATCTGCCTCGCACCAGCGGGTTGGTGGGCTGATTCATCGGATTTTGTCCTGTTGAGCATCTATGATTCGCAGGACCAACTTTCTGGCAAAACAAGGGTGGTCATACATACCAACAAACCGGTGATGTTTCCCCTTAGTAACAAGCCTGTTTTTTTTCTTTTCGGATTCCCTTGAAGGGTTCTGGTAAGTATCCTCTCTGATTGGCACCGCGCAACTTCCTGGGCTTAACCAGGCCAAGCCGCAGGAGGAATTGGAAGAACAACAGAGGCAGCCTCAGACGACACGGACTTCGACATCGCGGGCCCGAGCCCGGGGGCCGAATCTCGCCGGGTCCAGATCAAGGACATTGGAAGATTGGGGCCCGCCCTCCTGAGTTTCTGTTGCTAATTTGTGGGTAATTGTGTGGGTAAGATTATCGACAATCATTTCAATGACTCATGTGCAGCCACACATCGAGGTTGCGCGTGTCCGTGCAAAAGCCGTTGAGTTGCACGGCAACTTCGATTTGCGAAAGGTGGAGACGAGCGGTGCCACTGGCAACTGCAACTTCCCAACAACCCCAAGTATATTGAACAATGGATGGGCCGCACTGGCAAAAATGATGAGAGCCAAACTGAAACCAGTCTGGTCCCATCTATCTTCAACCAAGCCCTACCTATGGCAACGGCCAAGATGTCTGCCACTGGCGCGCCCCGCGCTGGGCGCTCACCTAGCGCTAGGTCGCCCTACGCAAAGGCGAGCTTGCAATGGTTCGCCACCGCCAGCGCCAGCAACTTCCCGAAGGTGCGGTACCGTACTGGCGGAGGGGAAGGGGGGGGAGCTTTCTGAAGCTCGGTAGGAGCTTGGTTAGGGAAATCAAGGAAAAAGAACCACCCATTGTGTGGGTCCAAATCCTCGATTTTAGACACATACTGGAACTTTGAAAGATGTTTCCTTTTTGGGTTCTTTTTGAAAGCAAACCATCAAACAAAAGACACTCTACGAGCACGGCGCAGACCATGCACATGGAAAGGATTGCTCCCATTCGAAACGATCATAAAAGAAAACGGGTAGAAACCTTGGCCACAGCAAACAAAATGAAACCAAAACCATTTTTTCTACCCACACCCTTCCATCCCAAGGCGGTTTGGGGTATGCAGAAACCCTTTTCTACCCTTGCTTTGGTCATCCTTGAAAGGCTCCAAGCACTGGGAAGCCATATACACCCCTGTGCACTCGCTGGTTTAAGAAGCCAGCCAAAGGTTGTGGCGAAAGGGGGCAAGCTCTTGCAGAAGAGCTATGGACCTTTTGGACCAAATCAAGCCCCCGGTGTTCAAACCCTGCTGGGTCCCAAAGAATTCCCAGCCCCGTTCCCCGCCCAGAAAACCGGTCAAAAGATTCAAACCTTCTTGGGGTCAATGGTCCCGGCATGGGAAACTGGAAGGAACTGCAAAAAAATAAGTTGGACACCTTTTGGATGGCTTTTACAGGGAAACCAAAAGAAAGCCGTTGGTTGTTATTGGGGCCCCCAAATTGTTTGGCGCTGAGTTTCAGCAACTTGTTATTGAACCCGCAAGACTGGTTGGTGAGCACAAATCCCTGTGGTAAAATGATGTCGAGCAAAGGCCCCTCCTCAAATTCAAACAAAGATCCTATAAAAATATGTGCAGCAAAGGGCCTACAATTGACTACAAAACCCATGTTGAATGATGTCACAAAGGGCCCCCTTTAAAAAATCAAATCCCAACAAAGTGATGTTAACATTCAAAATCCCCACGTGCTTAGAAAATGTCCGGCAATGGGATATTTAAATTAAAACTCAAAATCCCCATGTAAATCCAGCAAATAAAACTCAAATCCCCATGTTGAATGATGTCCAGCAAAGGGCCCCGAACTAGAACTCAAGATCCCCGTGCAAAATAACGTCCAGCAAAGGGCCCGCAAATAAATGGCGCAGCCATTTGAGGAAACATAACGTTGAACAAAAAGTAAGATGCAAAGCCATCTTAGGAAACACACCCCAAAAACGAGTGCCCTCAAAAAAAACACGAGCTACACCCACTCCGGTGGTGCCATCCGTGCCATCCCCGGCTCCCTTCGCGCGCCTGCGAGGCTCTCACCCCGAAGGTCGTCGTGCAGGGAGTTCCCGTGGGATGAGAACCACTGCTGGCCTGCGGAGAAAAAAAGAAGAACAAATACGACGTTTCATGTCTCGGGAAAATACAAAAATGTGCGGCCTGACAAATTGGTCTTGTCCGGAGGCCGAAGCTAAGATTAAAAGCAAACTGTCCAATAGAAACTGCTGGCTACTGCTGCTCCGCGACCCTTTGACGATTCCCTTTGGAACCGACAGGGCGAACTCAGAGTTTGTCCTAAGGGCAAGTTTGGGTTTGCTTCGAACCTGCAAATGATGCAGAAGGGACCCAAACAAAGGGCTCCCTCAACGGAGATGCCTCGAAGAAGAAAAAGAAGTTAGTGTCGGTCTGCAGGAGAGTACAGTTTGGCTCAAGCTAAGCGATTTACTGGTGCATGATTTACTTTGATCCCTTTCAACCAAGCTGAAAAGGGTACCTTCAAAAAGCATCACACAACGATCTTCGTCCCTTTGGTGAGCAGTAGCACCAATGGGAAGAGACGTCCCTTCCAACTTTCTGATGCCCCACACCAACTCGAAAGGTTTGTGCTGAATGAAATCTTCTTGTCCGCTGGGGAGCGATGCCAAATGTCTGACTCGTGGGCCAAAAGGTAGGCAATTGTTGCCAGACTAGAAGAACTCTTGAGTTGGTTTTACTCTAAGGCTACCTTCCCCATTCTTTCCAGGGATTATTCTTTCTAGAAAACCTCCGGAAACCCAGAAAAAGTTTTTGAAACAACGATGGTTGAACAGAATGGGGAATCAGCCCCTAGATTTATCGACATGAGGCAAACTAAGGGGCTTGATTCCAAGATGTGTTTGCATGGCAAGTTTGAGGAGCGCGCTGCGTCTCCAAATGTCCAAATGACAACTTGAAGAGGTTTCCAATTCCGAAACAACCCCCCATTCGGGGTGTCTCAAAATAAGAGGACCCCGCCCCAAAAGGGTTGGATTGGCTTACCGGAAAAAAAAACAGCAAAAGAAACTCCCAAAAGACATACCAATTGTGGCTCAAACTTCAAGAGCCGGGCTTATATGCGCAGGCTGTACCCAGGAGCCATTTGGATACATCTCATATCAAGCCACAGCCATTTGGGGACTGCCAGGTCCCCCCACCCCGAGCCAAAACCGCCGCCACGCGCGCCACACGCGCGTGGCGCGCGTGCGCGCGGGCGCGCGCCTGTGCCACGGTGAAACTCGAAGAGCGGCAGCGCCGGCTTCTGAACCTCGCACCTGCCGCTGAATCAAAGCCTCAGAATGTTTTAGGGGTGAATTTTTGAGTACCAGGGTACCAGTTTCATATTAGTTTCCAGGGAAACCAGGATGTTATCCTATTTGTTTGTTTGATTTGTTTGTGTGGTTTTCGTTTCTTTTCTCCTTTTTTTTCCGGGGCGGGGGGGGAGGTGGCAGGGAATACTACGTATCATGCGACCGCCAAGTCCTCGCCTGCTATTTTCGATCTGCCGCAGCAAAGTCAATTGCGCTTGTCGCGCTAAACTTGTTCTTGCAAAAGGGTACCTGATTTCCTGATTGATTGTGTTGATAAGAAGTGAATAGTTTAAACAAAGGAAGTCAGGACATGGAGCACATCCAGCAGCCATCGCTGGCAGATACATACTATTCCTCTCTTACGGGGGGGGGGTGGAGGGGGGGGGGTGGAGGGGGGCACCCTATTTGGACACATACCCATGCATGAAAATGGAGGGCCAGGCACCAGTTGGGATTGGTGGTTTGTGAACCAGGATTCATAGGGCTTCATCCATCCCAACTGGCCCAGGATTTTGTCCATCCACAGTGTGGGTATGTAAAGATTGAGTTACATGTGCCCACAAAATGTTTGGGAGGCTTTTCAAAATTCCCCAATAAATTCACAGCCATAGGAATCATAGGAACCTACCAAAGAAGGCCATGGGTTCATATGGACGGATAGCAGCCATAAGAAGGAAGCGGCTGTGTCTTCTTTGGCGCGCGATTCGTTTGAATGCACAGGTTGAAAGATCTTCGATTCAATCCATGCGTCCAGCATTGTCGTTTGCCCCTGCGCTTGTATTGCGCCAGCTACCCTCCCTCCCACTAACCTGGCAACTGACAGGGGGTCCCTTCAACAGGAATTGAATCTTCCAGGTACCTCCCCACAGGTGCCATGTTAGCTGGAGGAAGGGTATGGATCCTAGTGTTCAGCTTAGTGTTCAACTGTTTGAGTTCCGTCTGTTCTTTTCCAGGACGCACAGGAGTCAAACCCCGTTTGTTCCTAATGATGCGTTCTTGGGGAATCCCCTTTTGGCTGGGTGAGGGAAACCAAAAGCACATCCATTTCAGGAACTTAGCAACACAGAACCCTTTGACAAATCCATTCTAACAGGAATCCTCTTTTTGTGGACTTGGGACTCCCTGGGGGGGGGGAAAGGTCTCAAGACTGTGCCCCCGGCCCCCCCCCCCCCGCCCCCCTTGGCCTTTGGGATGGTTGGATTGAAACGAGCCATTTGTGCGGTCGCCTTCTTCCATTTGCTTGAGCCCCCTGGAAAAACAAAAATATTTCCAGTGTGATGGATTCCTTTTAAAACCAACAGGGAAAAAACAACTTAAACAAATGGAAGCTTGTTTGAGTTCCCACTCGAGGCAGGACCTTGCCTCTGCAGAGTCAACTCCGCCCAGTTCTCCTGCCAAACAAGCAGCCAATTAGATGGGGATCATGTCTGATGGGAACCCCCAAAATAATATTCAAACCCCTAGTGGATTCTTAGGGGTGGTCCCTTTTGGAAATTCATCACTTTTGGGAAGGCCACCCCCCGCCCGCCACCCTATGGTTTATGAATCTGGGGACAACTTTAGCCCAGCTGCCCTGTGAGCAACTCAACGCGGGACACCTGACTTGTTGGTGTGTTTGAAGTAGAAAATCCCAAAACAAAATGGGAGAGGAGAACTCCTTCAAAAGGATAACACCAATAATACCTTCAAGGAGCAACCAAAAGGGAAAAGCACTGGGAGGCAACTACAGGCACCAACACCTGAGGAATGGCGAATCCACAAAGGGGACCCGGATGCGCCTTCACGCAGCACCAGAAACCTTTGGACACCCCAAATTTGTTTCTTCACTCTTCAAATTTTTAAATGAGAGCCAGGCAGAATCCATGTCCCGAATTCTTTGGGGCCCACCTCCAAAATGGACCCAGCGACATAGGCCCGGCCCAAGCCCGGAAACCTCCAGCGCCCTGCCGGCAAGCTGCGACTTTAGGACGCCAAAGTGTCGAACAGCCCGAGTTATGACCAGTTTCTTGTCTTGGTTGCTTTCCGCTCCCCTGCTAAAAGTGACTAACTTCCAGTGGTTTAACGAAAAAATCCAAGTCCTAACAAAAAGCTAGTCCAATCCAATTCCAAGTCCAATCCAAGTCCTAACAATTAGCTGGCAAAAAGCCAAAGTCCTCACATCCCTTGGCAAAATTCACCTCTGTCTCGATGCCACCTTGTCCAGTGCCTGCTGTTTCCCGGCTGGGAACTTCCATGCGCCTTTTCAAACATTTGGACTGCCAAAAGGGTATGCACCCCTAAAACACATAGAAAAAAGGACATTTTGGTATACCAAAGTACAACAAAAAAAGCAGCGCGAAAGAAAAAAGGACATGTGTCTTTCATTTTGTTCTTCTTTAAGCCACCCCCGAGGCCCCAGTCCCGAAAAACACACTCTCCAATGAGCCGCAATCCCATGGGTTGTACAGAAATGCTGGGCCCCTCAAATCCCCTGCTAAAAGTTTCACTTTTAGTGGATTTGCATTGGAAACCTAAACCCTACAAAGCTGCGGGTGGGGGGGTTCTCCCTCCGTTTCCGGAATTGAATTGAGGCCGGGCGACATCGATCGATCGATTCGAACCTCGAAGGCTTTGTCCACGGTGACAGAAGAGCCCCCACCCGGCATGGGCATGCTGCCGGTGACCTCCAGAACGTGACCAGTCTCTGTTGCAGAGGTGGCCCAGGGGGTCGGTCGTTTAACCCAGAAATCCATGGAGCACCATATGCCGTATATACAGATAGAACATATATATATATATGTATACATACACCGTATGTGTATATATATATACACATAGTATTTGTATGTAATTCACTTTCAGCATCAGCCCACCAAAAGGGAGCTCAGTCCAAATTGGCGACCAAGTACTGCTTCGTCCAAGGCTCAGGCTGAACGTCCAAGCTGGGAGCCAGGCAATGCGTTCACACTCTTGTCCGGTACCGAATATCAGCCTCAGACAGGTGCATGGCAAGCAACAAAGGTCCGATGTCTTGAGTCATAGCTGCACCTCTGCATTCTCAAAGGGAAGGACATCCTGGTTTGCAGCTACATAGTCAAGGGGAATTTCACAATAGGTGAAACTCACAATAGAGCATTCCTCACAATAGGAGGACCCACAAGGGAACCCAACAAACAAATACTGTCATCAACCGAAATGCAGGATTTGGCCAATCCCGACACCTCGCCCCAGAAAAATATGGGCACCACACCGAAACACTTGGCACTGGAGATGTGTGCGTGTGTGTCCTTTTGTTTCGGGAGTTTTTTTGTGTTGCGGTTTAAGCGGGGAAACCAAAAGGATGTCAATCATTTTAGGGTCTTCACATTTGGGACAAAGCCGGGTGGCGGGCAGTGAGATTCTTGACACCCCAACATCCCAACCATGAGACCCTACAAACATGTGCAAACCACACTTCCTCAGGTCGCCAAAGGGAAACTAAATGGGTTGAAAAGCTGAACCAAGGAAAAACCTCCGCCCGAACAAACTTACAGTGCTTGGATGGTCGCTTGTGTTGCTAAGTTGCCCGACTTGGCAAGTACTTAGCAACCCAGCCGAACATCCAAGTAGGGGCCAAAAGGGGCGCTTCCTCTGAGTCTCCGCGCTTCAACCGGTCCCCGTTGCTGGCCGCCATCAGCAGCTGATGCAGCTCCGACACTGGAGCCTCGCAAGACTGCTCCTCATCCGTGACAAACAAGGGAACCAAACACGGGATAAGACTCTTGCGGATGGATTTTGAACAATCCAGAGAGAGAGAGAGAAACAGTGAAAGAGAGAGCGAGAGAGAGAGAGAGAGAAAACAAAAAAAAAGAGAGGGAACAAAATAAAGAGGTCCTTGCTGGCTCCTTCTCCTTGACAATTCCGGACTAAGCCACCACAATCCTTCTGCAGTTCGCCAAAGGCCCGTGAGAGCAGGCAAACACCTTTACGAAGAGTCCACCGTTCGACGGAAGTCTTCTAAAGATTTGTGATGTGGGCGGACAAATCCTGCAGTTGATCCGTGTCCCATCGTTGATAGGGATTCACGCATCCCAGCTAGTAGATGCTGCAGGATTTTGACCGTCCACAGTATGTGCTTCAAGCAACGTTTTCGGGATGGGTCTGTGGCAATTGGACCACCTGGTGTGCTTGTGTGGTGCGCCTGTCTCGAGCTGAAAACAGCATCAACGCGGAAAACTCATCGTTCTTTGCAAAAGAAAGAGTTGAAGAAAAGCCGGCCAACAACATCAAGCCTCTGTCAACATCGACAGCAAGAAGGAAGCACATCTGCTCTTCCCCCTTGCCCCAAACCCGCCCCACTTTTCTCTGTAGCAGACTGACGAACAAAATCCGCAGAACCAACCTGAGTTTCAACAACAACTCACAAAATCCGCCGAACCAACATGAGTCTCACAACCACTGTGAGAACAGAAGGGCTTCCAGAAGCCCAGTGCAGACTTCCCTGCCGGTCAAACACCTGGGACCTCATCGCTCGATCGGCCCACGCCTCGAGGGCCTGCAGCTTGATGCGGTTCCCCGTGCAAACCACCAGGCCTCGGAAGCCGCCGAAACGCCAGCGGTTGAAGGCTGACGCGGTGGATCAGAAAGACGCAGACGTGTCTTCCAACAAATCAAAGTGGAGCCCAAAGCAAGTGCAAAGACAACGGCTTGCGGAGGCAAGCAAAGAATTCTGCAGTGTAGACTTGTTCAACCGGGACGGTTACAGGAAATCACAAGATTCCAAACAGGCTGTCATAGATAGTGCCCCAAAAAGAATAACGTGAGAACATATGTCCAGTGACAAATTCCCTGCAAAAAAAGCAACAGGAGCAAAAGAAAAGAAACATATTCTGAAACACTGATGGAGGTAACTTTCTGTCCCCCCCATCATCCACCTCCGGTTGAGTCTGAGACCCCGCCTGGTGCGAGAAATGCATCCGAGGCGACCGACAGCCTGCCCCAGCGCCTTGGAACTCACGAGATTTCGCTCGCGACGCGCGAGGGTATGGGGTCGCGCAAGCGACAGAACCAGACCCTGGCCACCTGAAACAAGGAACCAAAATGGCTGTTGGTTGTAAGGGGCGAGGGGGCGACAACTCGTAGTGGTGAAACTAATAGTCCAATAAAAAGCTTCAAAAGAACACCTGTGGAATTGGGGCCACGGTCCGCCCCTTCGGCCCCTTCGACCCGGGGGGCCTGTGGAATTGGTGCAGATGCCAGCTCTTCTTATCAAATTGCGGCTCCTGCTTTGAACAGACCTCCCAATTTTGGTTGGAAGCACACCGTTCTTGAGACACACCGATATGAGACCAAAGCAAACCAAAGGACCCCTCCCCCCCCTTTTACCAATGCCTTGCGCAGGCGAAAACTGAGCACGAGACTTGCACAGCGCAAGTCTCACGTCTCGCAAGTGAAGGCCGACCATCACACAAACCCGCACACGGGAAAGTCACAAGAAACAAGAATTCCCACCAAGATCCATCCGAATCCCAAGACCAACCAAAGATACCAAAAGCAATTCGGTCAAATCACAAGGCTGAGGATGGCGTGGTCCACCCGGCAAAAACCCTCAGAAATGGAATGACGAGATAAACCACCCAACTGGTGGTTTCCTTTAAGGGGACCAAAGCCATTCCCAGCACCCGGAAGGTCATTCCCTACCTATCGCACCAGCAAGCAAATCTGCCAAACGCTTCTTTCCCACTGCAACTGGGCAAGTGGCCGTTGGGCGTCTGCAGACATGGCAGTGAAAAACTCCTGATCGACAGTATCCACGCCCGGTTTGAATCGATCGTCGGAGCTGCCGGTGTCAAAGGACTGGCTTTGTTTGGATGTGTCTGGATGTTCAAAACAGGTGAACCCGCCAAAGGTGGGGTTCCCTTTGGTTTCCCCCAATCCTGAAAACGGTAAGGGGCTTCAGTTCCCGTCAGGGATTGTCAGATTTTCACCCCGCCATCGTTGCTCCCACCGAATCCAGAATATCCCATTTTCCAAGTCCGATTTGTTGGCCACGGCAACTCGCCTGATGTGTTGCCCGCCTTCCTTGGGATGCCACACATGTCGTTGCGGGGATCCTTGTGGCCTAGTTTTAGGGGAATGGAAGGATATCCATTCTGGAGGGTCTACTGCCAAATTTGGAGACAACCCCATGTAGGAGCAACTACTCACCTGCAGACCAACATGGAACCCACACAAACCATCCATGTGTAGAGGAATCCTCATTTGGGCGCCTCCCTTTTTGAGTTCCCTATGGATGCAATTGTCTATGCAGTCAAATTAAGTATTGTGTCAGGCAGCCCGCCCGCCCGCCCGCCCGCCCACCCACCCACCCACCCACCCACACCCACCCTCCCCCCAATCCCCCCCCCCCTTATGGCTCCGCTTTTTTGGTCTCCAACAAGGGCTCCGTGACACCCGTCACGTCTCCACCCGCGTCAGGTCAGCCCTGGCCCCCCTGCCTTCCGGAGCCCGTGGCCCTCGCCGCCCTCCACGCGCCGGCCCTGCACCGTCTTGGTGCCGGTGGCATCCTCCGATTCGCCGTTCGACGTTCGACGCGTTCGGCTCGGAGGAACCGGTGGAGGGGCACCCGGGATCCAGGGCGGGAAGCGGAATGACTTGCCATGAGTGCGATAGGTAGGGAATGGTTAATAGGGAAAGGCAATAGGGAATGGCTAACAGGGATAGGTTAATGCGATAGTAGGGAATAGGTAAGTAGGTAGGAAGGGAATGAACCTAGGGATTCCTGAAGAAAGGACACCATAGGGGATGGTTTATAGGGTTCATTCCATTTCTCGTTCCCTGCCTATCGCACCAGCAAGACGAAGGGGTCCCTTTCCAACTGCCCGTTTTCTGATCCCCTGCGAAAAGTGAATAACTTGTGGGTGAAATGGAAATCCAACCACTGAACCCTAAAAAGCTGAAACAAGCTCAGGGGATGGGCTGGGAGCCACCAAGTTTAGGTGACAAGGCGTGTCGCCGAAAATTAGGGAGGTCTCCGCTGAGAGGGTCGAACCCCATGTCAAGCACATATAAGATTCCTGCCACACCCACTTCGAGATTTGTGTGAGGATCCTTTCAGCGAGCACCGCATCAGTTCTTCGGATGTTCGAGTCATATCCGGTGCAGCCTGAAGGCTGCACTGGGCGCTGAACAGTCAGAGGCGTGTGGTCCCCATAGAGAAACTCGTCAACAACGACTGCTCAACAAGTGATGTGTCCATCACCGCCCTTTGAGCAAAAGGAGGAAGGAAACAAGCTGTCACCGACAAACCTGGAAGTGTTTTTTTTCTTCCCCTTTTGGCCTGGAGACCTCCGTGCTGGTGGGAGATGGAACAAAGACGACGTGCAACGACTCAAGTTTCTGAGGCTCCTCGAAATATGGGAGAAGGATGCTGGTGTGCCTCAGCGCCCAGGGAGTAAGGCAGTCGCGGCTCAAAACGTGTGGCCGGAGAGGGGAACCCTTGTTTGTTTCCCTTTCGAACACATGAATCAGAATCAAAACCTGGCAGTACTGCAGGCAAAACCCAAAGCCATGTGCAGATTCAACAGGGCGGAAGGTGAAAGCCCAGGCGGGTCACTATGTGGCCATTTTGGAAATCCGGTTTGACCAGTTGGTGGCTTTCGTCCTGTCCAGGAGCTTGTCCATCAATGGCAATCCCAAAAAGCGGTGTTTTGATCACTCAAGCGCCGCTTCACATCCGCCCGCTAGTCTGCGCAGGTTGGGAGCCATTGGAACGCCCTGTTGAGTAGATGATCCAAGATTTGGTACCTCTTTTTTTGGGTAGCTGATTGAGGCAAACCCCTCAAACAAAGAGAAGTGCACCACCTGAGGCTTGGATGGCTGGGCTGTGCCAGGTGCTATCCCAAGATGTCTGATCAGAACACGTCCAGTCGGAATCGGGCCGCTGCCGACTGGCAGACAAATTCAAATGACTGTTCTCAGAGGCAAACTTCATGTCGATTGCTCAACTGGAACCCAGCTTTTCAGGAATCCTCACCGGAAGGGACCTTCACCACCATGTGGGGGTTGATCAAAAGGTTCTTGACATGGGGGTGATTCGCTGGAAAACCACTGAAATCATGATAAATCCGACTAACATTTATGAAAAGTCCCCCATGCTCAATTCTGCGGGCCTTCTAAACGGAATATTGGTTGGAGAACCATCAGAAAGACTACAATTGTCCACCACTAAATGGGGAAAGTGACCCATGGTCACAAAAACTGGGGGGGCCTTTTAAAAGGAAATAAGCTGATCAACCCCCATGTCCCCAAACAAAAACTCGGTTGTTTTCTGCTCCCGTGCTAAAAGTTTCACTTTAAGACTACTTTAAGTGGTTCAATGGAAAACCCATTCGTCGGCAACAAGTTGAAGGTCCTAACATCCCTTGGCAAAATGCGCCAAAGCTTAGGCAAGTCATAATACCCTCCTGTCAGCTTCCCTCTAATTTTAGTGGTTTTGATGGGTGTTTCGGTGAATTCAGGAGGGGTTTCCCATTTACCTTCCACTAAAGAGAAGCCTTGGCAGCTCAGCAGCTCGCTCCCTGCTCAGCTCTCAGCTCCCAGCTCGCCAGCTCGCTCCTGGGGGCCCCGGCGACTCCGGCAGTTGGCCCGCGACGTCGGCCAGCCCACCTTCACGCGCTAAGACCTGGGAATGCGGACGCATCTCGCTCTGGTCCAAGAGGGTGTCCAATGCACAACCTATCCCGCAAGGTAAATACTAGACGCGATATGTATAATATATATATATATGTGTTTTTACATTTATATATATATATTCTGTAGTGGTGGGCCACTACCAAACCACAAGGGATTTTGAGGTTGCACAGCCACTAGATATCCCATGTTGCCTGGAGGATGGGTTGGTAGAACCCTCTTGGATGTTGGGTCTGAGTCTGGGTTGGGCCCTTGTTGAAGCATGATTCAAGGACGAGTCGACTTGGCCGGAGCTAAAACGGAAACGCGCAAGATCTAAACGGGAAACTGCCTGCACGCTGCTTCTTTGGGGAGGTCCAAATGGGCTGGAAAATCTGGAGAGAGTTCCAGCCTTTGCTTTGCAGGGCTCGAGAATTGCCCAGCCGCCATGTAAGGAGCACTCCATAAACTTGAGCAGAGAACAGGTTGCTCAAGCTACCACCTTCGGACGGCCAGTTTCTGGTCTTGTGCTCCTTTATGGTTGCCTCACCTCTCCAAGCGGGGCAGCCCCCGAAACGGGTGTTTTGTTCTTTTTGGCACCAACTCCATTTTCAGCCACACCAATTGAAGCGGCAGCTGGGCATCTGGCGACGGTGCAAGGAGGTTTATCCTGGCAACCGGAGAAGTCTGCCAGCGGGGCCCAGGCGCTGGTCCCGCAGTTCCATTTGTGTCTTCGCCGCCTGGAAAAAATACAAATATGTCCAGTAGTGATAGATTCCCTCTAAAAAACCAACAGGGGAAAACAACAAATACTCTTCACCAAATGGAAGCACACATTTCTGCTTCTCAGTTGGGATTCAGCTTGGCTCCCATCAAATGTCCCGGTTGAAGCCGTCGATTGCCAAGCAGGCACGTCCCTTAGGTGCCCACATGCCTCATGTTTTGCACGTGAGTGCAAACGAAATGCCGCCAAAAACATGGGCATGAATTGGATTATGTGAGGAAAGTGAGCTTGTATTACGCTAAAATTACCTATTGTAGTATACAACTCCATTCTAACATAAGCAGACATATAATATACGGTGGCATACAAGCAATGCTCATGGCGTTGCATCTTTAATCAATAGACTAGGGCGTAAATTGTCAAGTGCCCACAATGGACATGGCAAAATGAGCGAGCCCCCATCCTTTCTGCGGGACAACTGCTGGAGTGCCCCGTCCCCACGTCCCTCACAAATGGACCATAGGCACAGGATATGTTGACATAAACCAAACTATAAGCTCACACGTGCCATGGACAAAAGTCCTAAAAGTTCCTTGCCATGGTCTGTTTGGCTTTCCATGGAGGGGTATGCACCTCCTAAATGGCTGGTTTGCCAGTTTACCCTGGCAAACAAAGGCCAACAAGTCCACGACCCCAAGGGGTTGACCCCAAGTGAACATTTACCATGGCCTGCATCCCTGCAACATGGAACCTGACAAAAGGGTCCTGGAAGACCATTCTCCTTTCAAAGGGACCTTCTGTCAATGTTAATGGACAGGAGGGCACCTGTCCGAATCCAACCCGAGTCGGTGACGGGGGCTGCCTCCGGCACCAGTAGCATGCCCAGCAGCAGGCCTTTGGCCTGACCCCCCAGCAGGGCCAAATGCTCCTGGTGCCGATCGCCGTCCACCCGAGGAAACTCCATTGGAAAGACGGGGTCAAACGGAAGTGGAAAGATCCGAGGAAGCCCCTTCCGCGGGAAAGACGGGTCAAACGGGAGTGAAAAGCCGGCTGGAAGACTGCTCCCAAAAACGTCCACGGCCATTGGAAGGGTCAAACCGTGAGAGGCGAGTGAGAGAGTGCGTGGTCCTCAAATGCTGGCTTTGGAATTGGTGGGCATCAGCTTCATGACCGAAATGTTGGAAATCCAAAACGCCAACATGCAATAGTAGTTTTCCAAAGACCCAATGCAAGTGGGTACAAAGTGAGCAAACAAGATTCATCCTCGTCCACGAAGCCCCTGTTTCCACAACCGCTATGCAGATCCGAGCCAGGCGAAAACGGGATGAACCGCTTGAAGGGGCCGGGTGTTGGTCGGAAAACGCCCCTATTGGACACAAGCAAACAAGTTGGAAGGGTTGTTTGATGTTTGACAAATGCCGAAGATGAACACATCTTAGACCATCCAATATCCGACATGGCCGTCTTTTTTAAGGGTACGCTGTTTTAGGGCTGGTTTTTTTTCAGAGCAGCCAAACGGAAAACCACATCCGCTGTTTGGACACATATCCCCCTTTGGGGAGCCAAAGCGTAAGTCTTTTGCCCTATGAATTGGCGGGCCTTCAAATGCAAGACTCGGTGCCATGGTTCGATGGACAGCAAGACCTCTTGATGTGCTGTGAAGCCACACCATGCCGCTGTTGCGCTTTCCTCTTGTTGACATCCATCCTGCTTGCAAGATGCTTGCAGGCACATTTCTTGCGGTAGATTTACTAGCCTGGCCTAGGCTCTCCCTTTCGTTTTCGCTTCAAAGCAAAAGCTCTCTCTGACACAAGCCACGGTCAATGCTCATTGTGGCCCCAACCGACACGGGAATTGGGTGAGTGCCCATGTCATTCCCTACCGTAGATGACAGCAAATACCGACTGTTGCTGTCACGCAAATGGGGGTTGACCAACCTTCCTGGCCCCCAAAATTACCATGGGCAGCTTCCTTCATTCAGTGGAGCAAATCATCTTCCTGGCGGTTTTCCCGACTCATCCCATGTAGATGGACCTTTGGCTCAACCCCCAAATCCCAAGCCCCTCCTGCACTGGCGGCAGGCCAGTCTCTGCTTCAAGCTCGCCTCGGGAAACCGGTTCACCGTAAACCCGAAGCGAGGCAACAGTCTGACCTCCAAATTTAGCGCGGCCGTGTGCCCGGAAACGCGTTTGTCTTTAGGCAGTTTCCTGGTCCCATCTGTCTGCAAGAACCGATGAAGGTACTAAGAAAAACCACAAAGGACGGTGAATGCCGCCTTGCATAAGATTGCATAATTCCGTACTAGCGGGGATTTCGAACACACCTCAAATTTGGGCCTCTCTCCTTGCGTTTCCTGACAACCCGGAAGCAAACTTGGGGGTCCTCCAAAATCTGGTTTCCCTTTGGCTGCCCTTTCACCCCCATTCAAAGGCGGCCTTTCCTTGAACTCGTGTTAGTCAACAAGGCGTCTTGCACCTCATTTCTGGTTGCCACTGTCCCTAACCTGCGTCTTCCGAGGTTTTGCCCTGGGCTCAGTTGGGTATGAGTCTTACTTGAAAACCCATTTGGCGGACATCATTTACATCGGGATTCACGTCCCACCGGCCAGGTTGGGGTGTTCATGCTTGCTATGGTCAAAACCGAATCCGTGGCTGATGGTCATTCCCCTACTTGGAACTAGGAATCTTTGCCAGGGTCCCAAGTGCAGGGGCTCAAAACCGCCATGGCCGGGTTCCGAATGTGTGGGTCATTGGTTCCATTCACAATGTCCTACAAATGTATTGAAACACAAGAGCAAACAATGTCCCCGGAAGGAAGCCAAGGGGCGATGGCTCATCTGGAATTTCAGATAGACCGGTCAGGTAAACATTTGGGGGGGGATGTCATGCATTTGGGAGGTAGTTCACTATTGCAACTTCATAGAAATTTGGATTCTATCGCCATTGAAAGTTGTGATTGTCCATTTGGTTTCAACCCAAAAACCAAATGTGCAAAGGGAAGCCTCAAAAAACACACATATATTTGCGCCAGGGTGGGTTGCTTATTAACCACATCCACATCCACATCCGCATCCCACATCCACATCCACATCCGCATCCCACATCCACATCCGCATCCGCATCCGCATCGCAATCCACTCTCCACTCTCCACTCTCCAGTCTCTACTCTCCACTCGTTCTCTCTCTCTCTCTCTCTCTCTCTCTCTCTCTCTCTCTCTCTCTCTCTCTGGCCCGCACGCAGCTGATGCAGCTGCTTGGCAGCGTTGGCCCGCTGCCCGATGAAGGCGCGCTGGAAGAGCAGCACGATGCTGTCCAGGTCCTGACTCCGCCCATGGACAGCCCCAGTCACATGGATTGTTGACGGATCAACACGGCCTGGCTTACCTGGCAAGCACCTGGCTTGTGAACAAGCAGAAAACTCCAGAAATCAAACCCGAAGATCTCTTCAAACAGCACCAAAAGCTGCTCAAACAACCCAAAGATGGGTTCAAACAACCCAAAAGCCGCTCAAACAGCCCACAAGAAGCTCTCAAAAAACCGCACGTACCCCCCAACCGCCCCCTTCCCCCCGGCCCCCAGAAACCCGGGCCTGCACCACGTACTCGGATGGAGGCCCGGCGCCGGGCATGTGGGCGACCTTACAAAAACTCAACGAGGGGGTTGGTTCGGCCTACTTGGATGCTGTAATATATATATATATATATACTGTGTATATACAATGTATGTGTATATACAAATATACCAATATATCTATGTACTTATTCATGTGTATGTGTATGTATATATATATATATATATCTATCGATCTATCCACATATCTACATATCTACACATCTACATATATATATATAGGTAGATATATCTTTGTATGAGTTTTAATGGGGAACCCTTGGTGCACAGATATGTGTATGAGTTTTATTGGGTTCAGGACCCTTGGTGGACATCAGACTTTGGTGGGGACGAAAAAGTCTACCGACTTCTTTTGAGGTGGCTTATGGTACATGATTATAGGATCATGTGTCTAATGATTTAGCTTGTTATAGCACATGTGTCCTGCATGATTGTGGAAAATAGTTCTGAGATTCCAAAGTGAGAGTCCCATACCCTTAGCGGTTAAGCCGTTCAAGAAACACTATACCATGACTCTGGAAACCGAAATATTGACAAACATATGTGTATGTATGCGTATAATGTGTGTATATATTAATCTATGTATTTGTTTATTTATTTATGTAGCTAGTTAGTTAGTTAGCTATTTATTCATTCATTTATTTACTTTGGCCTTTTCAATCCGTTTCGAGCTCCCGGGCCGCGCTCAGCACTTTGCACGCGCACGCGGTGGAGGACCGCAAGGCCTGGCCGAGCCTGGCGCATGCGCGAGCCAGCGAGCGGCTCGCTCCGGAGGTCGGGTGTTGGTCGAATGAACCCGGTTATATACATACATATATTTCTACAAGGGTATGAATTGTAATTAGGGACCCTTTGGTGGACATCATTTAGGTGGGGATGTATGTCCACCAATCACTTTTTAGGGGGTTCCCCATTAAAATTCATAGCCACATATATATATATATAGATGCTTCCGGGTTAGGGATCCCCAAAACAGAGGATGAGATGAATGAGGAAATGAACCCAGTTACTTTGGTCCCCGAAAAAAGGAACCAGTTGGATGGTTTCTCTGGGGGCTCATTCCCTGCTGACGCAAGGAAGGTATGGGTTTGCGTTTTTGGGAGGGGACAGCCAAAAATCAACACTTGGTTCTTCGTTTTTGGGGCATGCCTTTTTTGGGGTTGGCTTCCAGGAAGACCAACAAAGGGGTTCACCCTTTGCCACGTACCCTATGGCTTCTGGGAAGCATTCCCTGCCCCAACTTCACAAAGGGGGTGGCAAATGCCCCGTTGCTTGCTTTTTGATGTGGGAAGTCCTTTGGCTTAATTGGGACACATGGCCACCCAGCAAATAAAACTCACAACAAACAAAGCTAAATGAGTTGAATTGAAATGAACAACGCATCATGTGGGTGTGTCTTTTTTCAAGGGGACCCACTTCCTTGTGTTTTCCCGGCAACACCACCAAAACAGGGACCCCCCCCAAAAAAAAAACACACACACACACACACACACACACACTGAATCATCGTCCTGCGTTGAGTGGATCTCAAAGGTCAAAAACATGCGCCGAAACTGAACAGAATCGACCCCGGAAAGGACCATACCCCAAATAGGCGGGTGAATGAGGAATTGTCTAAGAGGTCAATGAAACATGGATTTCACTGATAGATGGCTAGAAGCAAACATGGAGAAACCATTGAAATTCAATCTGACCCAAGGTTCACAATATGGGGTGTTCCCCTACAAAGTGATGCGCATTCTCTTTCAACTAGGGCACGAGTGGATGGAACCGCAACGACGCCACCCTGAAACCACTACCAGGACTTTATGTGGTGGCTTCTGGCGGTTGAAAATACCAATCAAACCCGGAATGGTTGTGGTTTGGTGGTGGAAACCATCTTGCATGGATTGATTCGTCTGAAACAAGCCTCCAAAATGCGACAAAATAGTGTGCTTCTTGGGCATGTGTTTGAGTGGCATAGCGGCAGTGTTCAAACTTGAACCAACCTGCCTTCATCCATTGCTCCCCTTGTCAGTGAGGTGTTGTGAGCAAAGGGAAGAACCTGCTCATTGATTAACCTGGCATCAGCCCATGTCCTTTTCCACCCAGCTTCTCAGCTCTCTTTCTCTCTCTCTCTCCCTCTCTCTCTTTCTCGCTCCTTCAAAAACGGCCAGCCTCAGCGCATCCTCGCAGAGTGCTGCAAGCCTTGGCAGGGCATGGTCTCCTTAAGGGAGGACTCGGAACATGGGGGAGGCCTTGAGCTCCCGCCCCTTCCCCATCTCATCATCTCATGGCAACCCCACCCTCCCGCATTGAAGCCTCGGTGGCTTTCTGCTCCCCTGCTGACAGTCTAACTTTTCGCGGTTTAATACGGAACACCCAAATGCGTCGGCAAAAAGTTGGAGTCCTAACATCCCTTGGCAAACTGCGACAAAGAAGTGGTGGTCGTCGATGTCCGTCAAGCTTGGGGGCGTCAGACGTTACGAGCCCGTGTCGAGATGGCGGCCAAAACGGCCCCTCCCGATCCAGCAGGCCCACACCCCCAAGCCCCAAAAACGTGGCAACCCCCAAAAAAAAACCGAAGAGCGCCCTGGAACCCGAGCCACCCCAAAACAAAGAAAAAAGCACCCCCCGGAGGAAAAAAAAAAACACCGGAGGCGGCCCCTGCCATCCCTCCCACCCCATCCAGACCCGTCCCCCGCAAAAATCTCAGCCGGAGGCTTCCCCAGCTCCACGCCCTCCGCGCCCTCCTCCTTGCCCTTCAGCGCCTCTGCGGCCGCCAGGGCGCACGGCCTGGCGAGAAGTGGAGCGTCTCATTGGTTTGGTTCCAAAGCCCTGAGGGGGGGGGTAGTTGGGGGGTTGGGGGGGGGAGGTTGGGGGGTTGGAGCAGGGTTGAGGGGGAGTTGGGGGAGGAGTGTTGAGGGGGTTAGGGGGGTGTTGGGAGGTGGGTGGGGGGGGGGGGTTGCGGGGGGAGTTGGGGGGGTGGGGTTGAGTTGTTGGGAGGTGTTGAGGGAGAGTTTGGGGGGTTGCGGGGGGGAGGGGAGGGTTGGGGTCAGTCTTTTTGTGATGCCGCTGGAAACTGCACTAGACGCGAGATCGACGAGCGGGCTGATCGGTTCTTCTCTGCTCCCTTCACTGGAAAGGAGCTTGAATTTCAATCGGGAACCCCTGAAAAGTGATTGGTGGACATGAATCCCCGGGTAAATGATGCACACAGAAGGGTTCCCAACCATGCAGGGAGAACATCCTGAAAACTGAGAGGGTTCCTCATAGTCTGCGCCCTGCACAAAGAGAATCACACAACCAAAATGAAACTCAATGAAACTCGGCCCAACAGGGGATGCTTTAACAACAGGCGATGTTGGAATTGAGAGACCCCCCAAACAAAAAAAGAAACGAAAAGAGCACCGGTGTCCTTTCAGTTTCCCCATTCCACCCAATGGACCGAAGTGCCGACAACTCCCGCGGCTCCTGAAGACCCGTCCGAGGGCCCGCTGGAGCAAGGCTACCAGGCCGCTGCGAGCCTGGTAAAGCAAAGTGAAATCAAAGAGAAGCCATGGCAAAACCTTCCTCTTTGTTTTTCGGGACAACTGCCGGTGACCGCGTGCACCGCATTCTCCTTGTTGTCAGTGGACGTGCGGAACTCATTGGCATTTGCGTCCTTCGGACGCAAGCACAAGCCAGGTACTTGACAAATGTCAAATTGGCGCCTGTACCAATTGATCCGATAATTTGGCGGCCACTCGTGTTTGTCTCAAAGCCATTCCGTTTTCCCTTTGGCTTCTCCTTGAGACCCACCAAAAAAGAGTCCCAAGCCAAAGGTCTGCCTCTCCGCGCCTTTGGGGTCTGCCGGGCTGCCCAGTGAACCAGGTATTCGGCCTGCGCGACATGCACACAGTTCCGACCGATCCCTTGAACACATCTGGAGCCTTGAGATGGTTTTTCCTCTCCCACGGGAGTTCTGGACCCCCACAAAAGCTTGAGGCCCCTCCCATAAAAGTCTTCAGACCTGCACGGAAGGGGTTGGAGACGTATCACGCGCGCGCGATGCAAAAGCGCAAAAAAGCCCATTGAGGTGGCCATGACCAGACTTGCTTTGGTCACAACCCGAGGCCTCCGACCCACGCCTTCCCCAAGGGATCAACCCTCGATCTTCAATAAGGCCAAGAGGTTTTCTTTGGGGGGACCTGCTCATAACCCACTTGCACATGAACCTAGAACCATGGGGTTGGGTGAGGTTGTCTTTGGACCTGCTCATAACCCACTTGAACATAGAACCATGGCTTCCCCACTTGAAGATAGAACCATGGCTTCCCCACTTGAACATAGAACCATGGATTCGGGTGGGTTGTACCCACGTACCACACGCTTTCTCCGCCAGGACCCGCCTGCCCCTCTGGGCCTTCCAGGCACTGCAGGACCACGTCCAACTCCTAACCAAAAACCGCGCCGCGGCTGCGAGGGCGGGTGGTTCCCGTTGGTTTGGCAAACCAAAACTCCGTTGCTTTCTGCTCCCCTGCTAAAAGTTTTCAAGAAAGAAAACAACTTTTAGTGGTTTTATCCGCAAAACAAAAATTAGCTGGCAAAAATTGTTGAAGTCCCAACATCCCTTGGCAAAATGCAACAAAGAAAACCAAGAATCCCTGTCAGAAAAGCCCCAGCCCACGCAAGGAAAGGACCAGGAGTCGTGGCCCTAGCGGTTGACTGCAACACCCGCTCAGCCAGCTCCGTGCAGGAACCAAGATTCCCTTGCTTTCCAATTGAACCAACACACACACACACAAAAAAAAAAAGGCGGCAAAAGGCGCACACCTAGTTAACCCTGCAAATGATGCTTCAGCACACTCCATGTGATGGTCAAAACTCCTCCAGGAACCTTTACATTGGCTGTCTAAAGCCCTAGATTTAGTGGTTGATAATCAAGGTTTCTTCTGAGCCAAGCCTGCCCCGTTTGGCTCCTGGACACTGCACTTTCCTGGTCGCGTTGATGCGCGAAGCACAGGGCTGAGCCTGAGAGAATTCGGGATGCTGGGTTCTCACATTAGTGAAGCCTCCAAAAGATTGACGTCATAACTGTCCGATTGAAACCCAACGAGTACCCCTTCTTTCTTTAAACAAATAAATAAATCGGGGAAGTGAGTAGTTTTGGTCACAATGAAAACGATCAGCGCGTTGGGGGGGCGGGCGAGTATCATCCAAGGTTTCACAGTTGAAACACAATCAAAACCTGGTAAAACACTGGTCTCCAGCCGGTCTACCCGAAACCATGCAAAGAAATGAAAGGGCGGCTATCCCTACTGTACCTATTTGGGTGGGACAAACACCCCGGTGAGGTCCCCTTTCAGACCGCTTCTGGAAAATCTGCTCTCCAGCGGTTCAAAGGGATCGATCTTCACGTGGGACCCGAAAAAAAACACCACCCAACTAGGCTGGAATTAGGGCCCCGGCAAAAATATATATATCTTTTTTGCCTGGTTAGTGGAAAACAAAGGGGCCCCTCCGAGTCCCCCCCCCAAAAAACAAAGAAGAATAGAAAGAAATCGCATGGGCCCTTTGATATATATGCACGGCGGCCCTCCTCCTCCTTTCCGCGTCAGCCTTCCGCGCCGCGCGAAGCCGGAGCTGTTCGGCCGGCCACAGTTTTTTGGTCATCCCACAGTAGAGCTTTTGACTTGATCCGCTCTTTGACCTATCCCAAGTAGGACTCAAACCCAGGGCTCCTCCTTTTGGGGGGAATGAGCCACCCCTGGGTTCAATCAAGTCTATCTTGGGGTAGTCCAAAAGTGGAACGGTTCCTGATCTCGCAGATGCTCCAAGAAAAACACCAAAGGATGGGGCCCAGACCCGTGCTTTCGGTCTTGCTCTTGCTTCCCCCACAAAAAAAGACACCCCAAGAAGGGCACCCAGCTTGGCGTCGGCAGCCGATCCCAGCTGATTGCACTGCCGGGCAGCCGCAACTGCAGCTCCGGCGGGCCGGGGGGCTGCTCGTCCAGTGCCTTCAGCTGCTCTTTTGGCGCCCCGAGTCTTGTCTTGGGGAAACTTGGCCGTGTGATGGTCAAAAAGTAGAACCCTGCGGGTGTGTCTTTCATTGAGGGACATCACCCTGTTTGGGAAAATCAAGAACCCACAATGTGGCCATGGGCTTGTCTAAACGCAGGGAGCTCGCAAGATTGGCGACTCTCCATTGCAGCAACTCCGGCTGCTCGCATGGGTCAAAATCCAAATCGTCCCCGCAGTGAACATCCCAATCCCCACTAAAATAGGTTCAACAATGGGTAATGGGTGGTGCATTCACCTACCCCAAAATGGGATCCCAAAACGGTTTTGACAACCACAGCCATGTGGCTATGGGCTTGTCGAAAAGCATGGAACTCGCAAAAGATGGGTGACTCTCCAAATTTGCGTTTCTTTGGGAACATTTGCCTGGTTTTTGAGGAATGTACTAAATGTACTGGGAAAAAAAAGAGAAGAACAAAAACTGGTAGCAAATGCATTGCCACCCGGGCGCCACCAAAGGCTCGTAGGCTGAAGCTTTGAAGCACCCGCTGCCCATGGCGTGCGGTTCATGCGCCTCGATTTTTTCTCGACCGAAACCACGGGTTTGGTCGCCATCAAAACACCCGTGGCTCCAGGGGTTGATTCCTTTTCCATTCTTTCCAATCAGCGTTCTTTTCAACACCTGCCGTTTTCCATGGGTTTCTAGAGGTTTTCTGGAAAGAAGGATCCCAGGGTTCCACTATTGGACTACAAGATAGACTCGACGAGTTCTCCTTTTGGGGGGAATGAAGCATTCGTGGGGTTTAGTCTATCTTGGGATAGTCAAAACGTGAAACCCGGTCGTCGCCGTCAAACCGCCCCGTGGCGGTGGAAGCAAAACCAAAGGGCCCCTTGCGCGGGGTCAGGGAAAATGAGGGGAATGAACCCCAGGAGAAAAAACAGCTGCAACCCCTTTTGCCCAAAAATGAGGGGGAAATGAGTCCTGCAGGAGTTGTCCTGTCCGCAAGGAAGGCGACACTCTGCTCCCACAAGACTCCCCTCTCCTCTCTGGGAACAAAGTGTAATTAGGCCATCGCGGCACCTTGCACTGGGAAAACCATGGGTGAGACTTCGGTGGGGATAAGAAGGTCCAGCAACCCATTCTTGCGGCAGCTCCCCCAAATGAGGACAGATTGATTGAGCGGATCCATCCATGTCCTCGCCTCAGCGAGAGGCAGGGCACATGGCACGGCCCCCAGCTCTCGTTGGTCTCTCGCGTTCGGGTGGGTGGGGCTGGTCGGGTGGGGCTGGGCGGGTGGCTGTTGACACGGAAAGCACAGCTTCAAGGCTTCGCCGGTGATGGATCTGCAAGCTGGGAAGAAACAAAAAAAAGAAGGCCGACCCTGACGCATGCTTCAAGCAAAAAAATGGTCACGCCATGGCCGCTTTATGGTCAAGCAATGTGGGTTGCTCTCGGGCAGCTGTGCCTACACCTCGCTTTGAGCAGAAAGGCGTACTGTACACTTCCAGAGGCAGTGTCTGCCCCAGATGGCCATGGGTCAAAATCCAAATCGTACCCCCAGTGAACATCCCAATCCCCGTTAAAATAGACTAAAATGGGTGGTGCACCTACCCCGAAACAGCAAAATGGGATCCTATTGGTTTTGACCCACAGCCAGATAACAACTCTTGCAAGCATACCTGCCAGCCTGCAGTGATACAAGAATCCTGTCTACCAGCCAATGCTTTCTGCGGCCGTCGGCAACTCGCTTGCTTCGAAGCTGGCCTTTCAAAGGAGTCCATACCTCCAAATGTTGCCGAGCGTTATACATGACACGAGCCATGAACCCTGGAATGGTGATGTCCAAAGATGGCGTTTACTCGCTCCACACAAGGGACAGCCACCCAAGCTTCATAGAACAGCCGCGAAAACGGCCGCTCTCAAAACGAGAAACCCCTTTTGGAGTGTGCTACCCACCAACACGGTATGGTGCACCATGTTTGGTGGCAGAGTAAATGAAAAGCAAATAAGCACTGAGTTGGCTGCGAATTTGATGGTTGGAACTGCAAAATAGCACATGATGACCACCAAAGGGTCCGTTTCCTTCGAATGGACAACTGGGTCTGTTTCTTCCAGGCTACCCTCTTTGGGCTTGGCTTTAAAGAGAGATCTTAAAAGGAAAATCGCCCTCTTCAGGGGCTCCACATCCATTTCTTTTCGGGCATGGCAAATCGAGTCACCGGCGCGGCTCAAAGTTGGATGGCCAGATTTGGGAAAAATTGAGGGGTTTCCCTGGGAAATGGGGCAGAAGCCCCATCTAACCCAGGGATCGCGCTCTATTTTTATGTGGACACCCATCTACCCAGCACCCCATCTAACCCATCTAACCCATCTAACCCATCTAACCCAGGGATCGCCCTCGATTTTTCAAGCAAACTACCCAAAAAGGACGCCTATGGAACCGACGGACTTCGCGACTCCGAAAACCCCACCTGCGCCACGCTATCGGCGCAGAGCTGCAGAAAGAGCGGCACCACGGTGCGCCAGGCGATTTCCTACGAGTCGCGAGCCGCCACGTGGCACGAAGCCGCGGACACACAGACGCTACCCGCCCGGACTTTGTGGGTGTGGGTTTCATCTGCAAAGTGGTGGTGGTCCTTTTTGGTGTCCCGCCAAAAACCACCAAAATGGAGGGGTACCAAAAAAAGGCACGCCCATGTGGGTCTTTAGGAGCTGGTCTTGCAAAAGGGCTACAAAAGGCGCTTGTTTGGCAATTGTGAATGCACACATGTACGTATATTTACCCACAAAACATACGTGTCGCCCACAAGGTCATAGGTTTAGGGTTGTTAGGATTTAGGTTGAGGGTTTTTAGGGTTTAGGTTTAGGGTTTTCAAGGTTTTTAGTGTTATTTTAGGGTTTAGGTTTAAGGTTTTTAGGGTTTAGGGAAATGTTTTTAGGGTTTAGGTTTAGAGTTTTGAGGGTTTTTAGTAGGGTTTCTATTGTTCAGGTTTGCTTGGAGCTGGCTGTTCGGGGCATCTGAGGCTGGCTTCTCTGGTTTAGATTTAGGGTTGTGTTGATGATAGCAGTATATAACCAGGTAAAGTCGCCGTGCTCCATGAAGGGGGTATGGAGCTGAAGCTGGGGTGGGGCTCGGGGGGCTCGGAAGTCCTTCTTTGCTGCGCCTGCCACGCTTTTTGGAGGTCTTGGGGACCCGCTTCCGGGCGGTCGCGCAACACATACGTCTTCGCCGTCACAAGGACCATTTCCAGGAGTATGAAAAGGGGTACGACCTGGCTACGACTCTGGACAATTTGGGCCGTGCCCTAGTTCAGGGAAGTGCTTTTTGATGGGGGTTGAGGGAAAACCGATGGAGTCCATCAAAGACAATATACCGGCCCCTCTGGTTGCGCTTCGTGAAAGTGTACCCTCCCAGTTGCACTTCGCCTTCACCTCCAAATCCCAAGCTCCCCTCTTCGCGCGCAAGAAGCGCTGTGGGCTCTACGAAAAAAAGGCTGTGGAGCAAAAGGGAACGCACCCGCATTCCAGACCAAACCCCTCGGCTTTCTGCCATTCTTAGAACCCATGACAGATTCTACAAGCCAACACGCCATCTTCCTGGAGGAGTCGTTTCGGCTGTTCTGGCACAAAACCACTTCAAAAGTTTGGACGTGACAAACTCTATTCAAGTAGAATGGCAACAACAAGAGATGGACATGTCTAATAAAATAGCACGATTACAACTAATAACTGCATCAGTTTCAAATGGAAAGAGCAAAACATGCTGAAAGCAAAGAAAGAGATGGCGGAAAAATAGCCGTTATCTTCCCAACCTCTGGTTCAGCAAAAGGCTCCACAGCCCCCCGCCCCACAACTGGCCAGTAAATACCAAAAACGCTGTAAGGTCCTATGAGACCTGCCCGACGAAGACTGTTTTAGAAAGTCCGCGACCCAAAACTGGAAATGAACTGGCGCCCTGACTCCACCTGCTCAGGAAGACAGAGTTTCAATATTGAAATTCCTCGTGTGGGCCACGGTCTATATTTATGTCAGCTGACATGGAACTTTGGTAAGAAAACAAGCCATTTCCTTACGGTAATTTGATTTGAGGCTCATGTGACTCATGGCACCCCCGCAATTGACAACTGATATTGACCAACGTCCTGGGAACAAGCCCCAGGAAGGGGACGAAAAGAGGAAAGCAGACGAAAAACTGGCAGAAAGGCCCTACTCAAACAAGAGCCCTGAAGACTTGGGTGTCACCGAGGAGCGCTTTATTGCTAGGGCGGGATTGCACACATACAGTACCATCAACAAATAGTAGCCAAGATCAACAAATAGCAACCAAGATCAACAAATAGCAACCAATAGCATAGCCAGTCGCCCGTCCGCCTACCCCCGTTTTCGGCCCGAGCGATCGAGTTGGCGCGCGCCTTCGCAGCAGCACCTCCGATTTTGAGAAATCGGGGAGGTCTGTGGGTGACGATGGTTGCCAAGTGCCTGGTGCCTAACAAGGTCTTTATTGCGGTCCATTATGGCTTTGGCTCAAAAATAGTACCCCAAATGGCACCGTGGTATATGGAAACAAAGACCAAACCTGCGCAACCCCAGCTGTTTTTTTTTTTTTTTTAATTTTATGTGGTGTATGGGGGGGGCGCTTGACAACCATAGGACTGTTCTCTTATCCCAAGAATTTAAGGCAAAATTGCCCAACTCATATCCCAAAACACAAGGTTGGATATTAGCACTTGCTGGTCAAAACTGCTTATGCTTCATCGACCCAGGTGTTGATTGTGGCTGCTTCGGCTGTTGCTTCCCAATTGGGCAGCAACAAAACCCATTGACTTTTCGTTCTACTAACTTCCAAAGATTTGCATAGGCCTTGCTACTTGCTTGAACCTTTGTGAAGGTAGTAAAACCGCTACTTCGGGCTCTCGATTTAGGCTGTCTCGAAAACATGTCGAACTACTTCGGTGGATGAGTGGATATGAGCGAAAGCCCGGCAAGGCAGCGCTGGGTCGACGGCCCTAGATGCAAAAAGAGAAAGCGCGTTGCTTGGCTGTAGAGAACTAAGCACCTGTAGATACTGATTGTTCTTCTGCTTATTCTATTTATCATATCTATTCGCGTTATGATGGTTGCTCCATTTATTCTATGCTTTCAATTAGTCCTGTATTTATGTATCGATGTGTTTGTCTGTCTGTCTGTCTGTCTGTCTCTGTCTGTCTCTGTCTGTCTCTGTCTGTCTCTGTCTGTCTCTGTCTGTCTCTGTCTGTCTCTGTCTGTCTCTGTCTGTCTCTGTCTCTGTCTGTCTGTCTCTGTCTTTGTCTCTGTCTCTGTCTCTGCCTCTGCCTCTGTCTCTGCCTCTGCCTCTGTCTCTGTCTCGGTCTCTGTCTCTGTCTCTGTTTCTGCCTCTGTCCCTATCTATCTACCTATCTATCTACCTACCTACCTGTCTAGCAGTGGAACTCCATACCCCATGCACTGTGCGTCGTATTGTCGAGGTAGGCCTCTCCATGGGAAACTTCAGTTTGCCGGAATACTTGGTAGCCCCGAGGCCACACAAATCCGACCAAACCTGCATCGGGCCTTCTCAAGACCTTTCAGCGTCCATTGGAAAGAGGAGATTTGACCTGGCTTTTCTTGGAGGTTCGCCCAAAAACCTGGCCCTGGTTTCTGCCGTTTTTTGGGGGCAGCCATACTTCACACCTCCCTCTCCCGCGCCAACTCTCCCGCCTGGTGAAGTGGCCTCCTCAAGAAAAAAAAACGGCAAAACGGATCGCGCGAAGGAGTTCCTAGGAATCCCATTCTGAACACAAAAGTCCTTCCTAGCAAGTGGGATGGATGAAACCCTATGAATGGGATGAACCACCAACTGCAGGAGTTTGTCCACAGTAGAAACCCCATCACAAGTCGATGGTTGCAAAAAAGATTCTTGCTAGGAAGGGTGAACAAACGGCTGGTTGCTCCCCTAGATGCTTGATGGGTTTGCTTGGGAAGAACTTCACAGCCCTGACCCAGCACCTTCACAGTCAGGCGACTCAACTCAGCCACATGTTTGAGCAGCTCGATGGGGTCCCTTCTCAGGAATGCTCAATTGAAGTCAACCGGAAACCAACTTGTGGTTCATCAAACCCTTTCTGGCTATGATGGTTCCCTTGAAAGGAAAATCCTTCTCGAGGTGATCTAAGTCTCCTGAAAATTCATGACCATCCCACCGACCCCAAGAGAGAGAGAGAGAGAGAGAGAGAGAGAGAGAGAGAGAGAGAGAGAGAGAGAGAAAGAGAGAGTCGCTCGACCATGACACATTTGGGCATGTGACAAAAACGAAATTTGGACCGGGACCCAAAATGTTGGCTTTCCTTTGGGCTTTCCTTAAAACGCACCTGAAAAAGGGTTCCCTCAACAGCAACCAATCGGAAACCCCCAAAGCTCAAGCTGGTACCCTCAAAAAAATGGTATCCTCAAAACAAAGAACCAGCCTACCAGCTGAAGAAAAACCATGCAGAAAAGACAGATTACCCCCCTTGGAAACCCCGGGTTTCGGGCGACAACCTTGGGTTTGGGGAACCCGTGGTTGCCGTGACAGGGCCACTCCCGGCGCCTCGCTGGGCCTAGGAAGCGCGGCAGCGAGGTTCCCTTTGGTTTCGCCGAGGAGGCGTCCCTTTGGCGTTCCTTCAAACCCCCCAAAAAGATGGATGCCACCCTGCAGCCTCAACCCGAAAAACCGAACAGCAACCCGTGCAGGAGTGATTTATCATGATCTATCACGGGCATCGCCGCAGCTCTGCATTTGCCACATGGGTGTCCTTTTTGAGGAACCCCTTTGTGATAGTTTCGAAGGAAAACCAAAAGGAAAACCACCATTTTGGGATGCGGGTGGGGGGGTCCCCAAAAAAGACACCCCGACATGCAACCCAAGGCCCGGACACAAGCTCAAGGCAAATCGGGCCTCAGCTCGTGAGATCGACGCCGACTTCACATGGCTGTGGCTCAAAGAAGTGGTACCAAAATGGCACCTTGGTAAATGGAACCAACGACTGAAACTTGCGTAACCATAGCTCTTTAAAATTGAGCCATACCCACATCGACTCGCAAGCCGACTTTGGCCTCGCAATCTGAGGATGGCGCCTAGCTGCGAGGCGGCCAAATGTCGCGTGCGCCAATTCTCAACCTGCAGATGTGCCAGCTCGTGGGAAGTTGCTTTACAAAAACCTAGCCTCAGCAGGACGGACCAACCATCAAAAACTTGCGGATGACGCATCTGCCGTATGCCGACTCTTCCGACCAAGCCAATCAGCTGAAGTTGGAATCACAAGAATGGAAGGCTAAAGCAAAGAATCAACAAGCAATGCAATCATTCTCTCCACTTGCCCCGAAAGTAGTGGGTGAAGCGCGGCCAGCCTTAAAAACAACCTCGCGTGACAAGCGTTCCAGCACAGTCCAAATGTGCTGTTGCAGTAGGTAAACTTAGGGTATCCGCCCGGTCGCTGTGGGAAGTTTAGCAAGCCCCCATCTCCCTCCACCACAGACTACTGGGCAGTTTCGACTGAGCCTCACAGCAATTTCCTGCCATGAGAAGATTGTCTGCGATCTTTCACGGGCCTTGCCCATACCACCTTGCAGCGCTTGCAGTAGACGCCGTTGAATCGATGTCCTGCTTGTGGCAAGCCCTTTTCGGGAGGCCAGTAGTTTCAATGCTTGGACCATAAATTGACACAAATCCCCATGCTCCGGGTCACTGACGAATTGCTGGCTGATGATCAAAGCAAAACGCACTCGAATCTCCACAACCGGAACATAAGCGCTCGAAGCTCTCGCGCGCGCAAACATACCCACACATGCTTGAGATTGAATTAGTTTCCCTGCAAAACAGTCTCAACAAGGTACCCGCTAAACAAAGCAGCGACACATACACACACAAGACATCCATCCTCTGTGAAACACGAAGAATGTTGGCGACCTCAGCATGCGGTGTCCCCTCCATGATCTCTGACGTGCTACCCATTCAATTCAGACCGGCCTTTGATGAATCCGATGTCGTGTTCGTGCGGGGGGTTCAAGGTCACACTGCATCTAGCAGCAAGAAACTGCTAAGTGCCTTTTTCGAGGCAATCGTTGTTTGTCGTACAAGCGATTGCAGCAAAGGGAAGCCTTTTGAAGCGGGGCGTTCCCCCAGGGAGACAGACCTTCCCAAAGTAGCGGCCAAGCACCAAAAAGTAGAATCGCATATCGAAGATACATGGTTACTCGTGCGTCATTCACGCAGAAGCTAAACGACCTGACACTCAAACCCAATGCAGGTTTCAAGGGCACATTGATTGTATCCAAATGGTGAAAAACCCCCACCCCAAAACACAAGTGGTGTCCTTTTTGCGGTTTCCCTTAAAAACCCGTACTCAAAAAAAAACAGAACCCCCACATCTGCCCGGCCAGCGACCTGGTTTCCTGGTGCTCCAACACCCTTGATTTAAGTTGCCATGGGGTCCCCATTTGACGGACACCCTGCGCTTTGGTGCCAAAACCTTGCGGGAGGTGGCCAAATGGCCGCGCTGCGCCGAGCAGTCTCGGGGTGCGGCGTTCTTGATGGCCGCCATTCGCACCTGAGCCGAAGTGCCGCAAGTTGATCCCAAACGAACGAAAAGGCATTGACAGCTGGCTCTGCCACGATGTGTCTTGTAAAGGCTTACATAGGCCTTTCTATACTGCCCTCAAGCCATGACAACTGGGATTTGGGCGCTCAAATGGATCTTCAAGTACCAACACTCTATGGAGATTGTGCAGCGTGTGGGGGTTGATCAATGTTCCTGGCCCCCAAATGACCATGGGTAACTTTTCCCGCTTAGTTTAGTCAGAATTATCATTGCTTCCCAATGTCTCAAAGGCGACTGCATGCTATCCAACGTGACTCCCATTCTCGAAGAATGCCACCAACCCACGCCTCCAGCATTCCGTCTTGCAGGAAGGGCTCAAAGTGTGGCAGAACCTGCCGCCACTTTCGGAGCGTCAACCAGACTTGGGCATGAAGCTGACAGAGCAACATCCAACACAAGCAACGGACAAAACAGCACTGCTAGTCTACGTGTTTGCTTGAGACGACCTCCTGCTCGAGCATATCTGCACCCAAAGTCTGCGCGACCTTGGGCGGGAAAATCGTCATGCAAGATCTCTTCATGTCAGACAATGGTTCCATAAAGTCTTCTGACGCTTGGCAAAGGGGAGCAAATCAGGTAAATCAGGTGCAAGGCAGCAGCTCTCCGGAGGGCACCACCAAGGAGAATGGCTTGCAAATCGCCCACATTTTCCAGCAACTGATTTTAGTTTCATCAATCAACTAAGCATGGATAGCTCTGACTGGGGCTGTGGCAACGTGGATGGAGGCAGCCATCGCCTGCGCGAGATGGGAAAGAACTCAGGCCAAGAGCTCCCCTGAGTACCTCCACACAAAACCCTGCAGGGTGGACCATTTTCCTCCCAAGGGACCAGAGCTCTGGTTCCATTCGGAGGGCACTGCAATTCTCGGTTGCTTTCTGCTCCCCTAAAGGTTTTTAGCTTTTGGTGATATGGACAACCCCTCTGGCAAAAAGTTGTCCAGTCCTAACATCCCTTGGCAAAATGCAACAAAGAAAACCAACAATCCCGAGGGTCAGAAAAGCCCCAGCCCCAGTTGATTTGAAGGCCCATGACAACCCTGGCCCAAAGATTCCCTAGGTCATCTCTCCACCCTAATCGACGCTCCGGCCAGCGGAGCCCACCTGCCTTCCGGGTCTTGGCTTGGGTGTCCGTGCACAGAGTGACGAAGGCAGGCTGGCGTGGTGCTTGAGACCGATCTGTTCGTGACTTCCTGAAGAAAACTGCCTTGAAACTTAGAAAAAAAGCCCTGAAAAAGGCTCGTGTCCTTTAAATTCAGTCATGGTCGACATGGCTTCGACATCTGGTGCTGCTCTCAAAACGCCTGTTCCAAGCCAGGCCTGGAAAGGTCCGATTTTAGATGGCACAACTCCCTTTACGCTGCAAGCGAATGATGAAGCCAACATGGGGGGAATTTGTGCCATCTACGTTTGCCCAACGCAGTTTTTTCAAAGCCTTTGGACGGTAACAGCGCAAACCCAGTGCTCAGCGTGTCCCTCGAAAGATGTTTTGCGAATGTCCCCATGAACAGTGTGCTGCTGGCATGCTGGAAGCACGTGTAGACATGCAAGTATATATATATATACGCATACATATATATATATATATATATATCCGCCGACATTGCTCGGCGTGTCGGATACTTACTAGAGGATAGAGAATAACCCCCCCCCTAACCCCCCCCCGCCCGACGTCTATTACGTAGGTTTTTTGGGGGGGGGGGGGGGGGGAAAAAATAGAAGAAGTAGGGGGCCTGGGGGGAAGTCTGTTGAGGGTTGCCTGTTATGGTTTTTATGTTCATCTCAAATCTGTGTTCCCCCTTATTCGTTTTTAAAAGAGGGTTTTTAGGGAGCTTGTTTATCGTTTTGTTAGAGGTGGAACATTTGGGTTTTTGTTGCCTTGTTCATTGTTGGGCTGGGGGCAAACATTTTTTTCATTTGAAAGAGTTGGCCCTTTTAGTAGTTATCAAGTTCTGGGGTGTTGCTAGGTCGTTTGTTTTCTTTGACGTTTATCTCTACAATTATTTATTTTCGCTCTACACTCTTGACAATATTTATATCTTTTTCCACTTTTTACATTTCCAAATTCATCAATTGTTTTATCATAAAGGCATCTGTTGCATTTGAAGAATTCACCATAGTCTTCTGTTGCTTTTTCTTCTGTCATTCCATAATTATTCATTATAGTTTGCTTCACAACCATTTCTTAATATATCTTAACAACTTCTTTTTATGTGATTTTTATGTGATTGTCTAGCTATGTTTTATAGGTTAAAAGTTCAGTATAATTATAACATATAAGATTTTACATGTTATTATTATATTATGATTATAATTTCAGTTCAGGATAATAATCTAATTGGTTTGTCTTACTTCTTTCATACATCATTTTAAAAATAATATTAACATCTCTCATTGGCTAGGGGGTTGCTGGTCGGCTGGTCTGGGTTTCAGGTTTAATTTAAATGTCTTAACCTTCTTGTTAGATTATAAAACAATGTTTAATCATATTATAAGATAATAATATTAATAAACAAAAGTTAATTTGACCCGTATTCAATCTCACCAGCGATACAACCACTATAACAACTCATACTATACTCACAAAAATAATGCTCGTATCCTTTTATTAATTGGTCTGTGTAAATTTCAATTAAATCGCTAAGAATATGTCTCAAATAATAATTGTTATTTCTATATGACCACCAACTGTTTAGGTTTGGAAAGCAAAATCCATTTTGTTTCCAATATTTTAATTCTTCAACTTTAAGACAATGTTTTAAAACTACACAAACTTCATATTCATTATTCTTACAGTATGATTTTAATGCTTGATAATACATTTTTCTATTTTTAAACCGTTCTTTAACTTCTTGTATATCAAATACTCTGTCAATGTTTTTTCTGTAATGTTTTAAACTAAAATGGTATCCTGTTAGTTGTGTAATATCATTATTTTGTATTTGTTGAATAATGTTTAACTGAAGCTCTGCTTTTTCTAGTCCTTCTTCAGGAATGTTTTTATCACTCATAAAATGCTCTTCTTCTTCTATCAAATACCGACAATCAAAACATGTTGGTTTAATACAACCACCTATAAGATTACAAACATCAACAGGTAAAATATTAGCTAGTGCCACGACAGACTTAAATTTTTTATTTTTACAAGGACATTTATCATAATTAAACAGTGTCATTTTTTTTTCTTACTATATTATATCCATTTTTCTTTAAGTAGTTTGTATTTTATGTTAAGGGGTGGGGCTTTATATTGAAAAAATATTTTCTAACAATTTAATATAATGGCGAGATTAACAAAAGACCAAATAATCAGCAACATCTATTACGACTTAGACGAGGGTTTCGGAAGCACACAAGCGACACACAAGAAGGCAAAGGAAGAAGACCCAACAATAACATTAGACGATGTAAAGTCTTTCTTAAAGAAACAGCCAAATAAACAAATCAAAAATTATAGAGGAACTAATTCCTATACCGCTCCATTCGCACGATATGAATATCAAATAGACATAATGCATATGTCTCCTTTAGCAAAAGACAAGAACGTTCCACAGTATGCTTTAGTCGTGATTGACATCTTCAGTAAATTAGCAGATGTAATACCGATGGAGGAAAGAGACGGAGAGAACGTTTTGAAGGCGTTGAGAGCAAGCTTTAAAAAGATGGGTTATCCGATGTCCGTGTATTCTGATGACGACGGAGCGTTTGCAACTAAAAATCACGTTCAGGATTTCTTCAACAGTGAAGGAATAAACCACATCGTTACGAAGACCCACGCAAATGTGGCCGAGCGTTTTATTAGAACGATGAAAAACAAAATTCACGATAGAGTTAGGTTTAACAACATGAAATGGACCGACGCCCTAACGCCGGCATTGAAACAGTATAACAGCACATCTCACTCATCAACAAGGATGACACCGTCTGAAGCACACAAGGACGACAATGAAATAAATGTAAAGGTCAATCTTAAACTACGAGAAAAAAACAAAAGAAAGTATCCCAGAATAGTGGAGAACGACAAGGTAAAAGTGTTTCAAAAGAAAAGGGGTAATTACACCGACAGAAAGGAGTATAACTCTAAATGGTCTAATAAAATATTCAATATCGATAAAATTGAATATGATATTATGGGTAATAAAACTTACAAAGTAGCAGAAATAAACAAACCGCTTTTGAGACACGAAATTTTGTTAGTTAATGATTAAACATTAAGTGTTTATATATTATGAATAAACCCCTGTATCTTCATCATAGTCAATTTGATAAAATGTCATAGTTGAAGCCTTCGGTTCTTTAATTTCTTTGTTATTAAGTTTGTTTAAATAAATATTTCTTTTATTTTTATATTCAGCTCTGGTTCTATCTACTTCCTGACTTTGATAACTGTTTGTTAGTGGTTTCTTCTTTTCCATTTCTTGTAAGATTTCCAAAATATTATTATTCTGTTCTAAAACCTTTTTTAGTTGTTTAACAATCTTATCTAATCCTTCAGCCATGTAAAATATATACTAAATTATAAAACTAAACTTTTAAAACTAAATGTTGCAATTATGTTAAATCTACTCTTTAAATACTAATTTTTCATTATTTGTTTAACAGTTTCTTGTGTTTCCTTATCACCATTATCGGATGGTGATGCATGCCTTCCCCATTTGATAGCAATATTATGAACATCTGTTTCTAAGTTTATACTGTCTTTAGTTTTATCAATATTCATTTTCTTATCATTTCTACTTATTTTGAAACTTGTTGGAATACACGAACATTTACAGTTTCCTTTCTTTTGTATTTCTAATTCATTTTTCATTTCTAAGATTTTTTTACACATTGGACAAGCAAACTCAATAACTGATGTTTCTTTAACAATTTCTTCTTTTTCTTCATCGGTTGAAGAAACAACTGATTCTGTCTTATTCTTTTTTCTCCCCATCTATATTAATATTTATATTTTTAATATATTGTATCACAAACTTAATTAATTCTAAAACAAAATAGCATACTTTTTTAAATCTATTATCAGTTAGTATTACTTGTTCTATATTTTCTACTTTATCTATTATATCAATATAATCCGAATAACTTCTATTCATATAAAATAATAAATATAAAATATTTTCTAAATAACTTTAATATTATTTTATTATGTCTGATGTTCCAATAATAAAACCAATAAATATAACTGATTACGATTTCAAACAATCTAAATATGAACATGTACCAAAACTACCTTTTCGCTCAATTGTTGTTGCTTCATCAACGGGTGGCAAAACAGTTTTAATTCAAAACCTTATCCTAAATGTTTATAGGGACTGCTTCGCCCGTATATTCATTTTTAGCCCGTCGGTTCATAATGACCCTACCTTCGTTGAAGTCAAGAAATATCAAAAAGATAATATGAAGGTTGATGATGAAAAAGAAAAGTTATATTATGACACCTACCAACCTGAAGAACTGGAAGAAATAATTAACACACAAAGAAAGATAATTCATTATATGAAAGAACAGAAGATGAAGAAACTACATTCAATTTTAATCATAGTTGATGATTTTGCAGACGACCCTAAATTTGTTAGATACAGCAAGTTATTACATGGACTGGCAACGAGAGGCAGACACGACGCCATTAGTTTTTGCTTAAGTGTTCAAAAATATCGTGTCCTTGCTCCAATCATTAGGTTGAATTCTAGTTCGTTGTATATCTTCAAGTTAAAGAATGTATCAGAGTTAATGTCATTCATTGAGGAAAACTCCGCCATTGTTGATAAAGAGCAACTGTTAAATATGTATCATAAAGCGGTAGATGATAAACCATACTCCTTCTTTTATGTTAATATGAATTCCAAAGATGTTAATAATATGTTTTATGTTAGATTTGAAAAAGCATTTAAAATAAAGTAAATATATTATATATATTATGGTATTTTATTATTTACCAATGGAAATTAAAAACATAATAATATCGTATATTTTAGATGATTTTAGATTATTAAAAATAAAAAATAATAATATTATTAAAAAATATATTAATAAATTTAAACCAGTGTATAAGTCTTACAAATTAAATAATATGCAATATTTTGAAATTGATAATATCAATATTAATAATGGTATATCATATGTTTTTAACTTAAGCGACTTAGGTAAATTACATCAAAATCATAAATCATTAAAATTATTAATTGAATACGATATATTAGCTACATCTACCTCATTTACTTGTTTGAATCATGTTCGTAATCGTACTTTAACATCAAATAATTTATTTGATATTTATTATTTTCTTAATAAAGACCTTTATGAAACTAATTTCACGTATCGCCGTAATATGGTTAATTTTATTTCATTACAAGTGAAAAAAATAACCATTAAAGTCATCAATTATGAAAGACAAAGTTTTATTAGTAAATTTTATTCGTATGTTTTCAATTAATAATATTAATAAATCATATTAATATTATTAAATTAAATCAATGAAGCGTTGCATAAATTCAACGCAGGTAATTTATATAATAGTTTGTCCGATTTTTGATTTTCTAACTTTTCTATTCTCGTTACACATTCTTGAATAGATTTTATTATTAAAGTATCCGCTCTCGTTTTTTCATCTACTCTTAAATTCTTAATGTCTTCCATACTGTTATTTTCTTCGTTTTTGCTTTGACCAAGACCCATTATATATTATTATTTAGATTATTATAAAATAGTTTAAAGGGGTATTTATAATACTCTATAATACCTGATGCCCAAAAAAGAAATTGATTATTCTAATACTTGTATTTATAAAATTGTTTGTAGAGATTTAGAAGTTAAAGATTTTTATATAGGACACACTACCAGCTTAAGCATAGAAAGCAACAGCACAAATATGACTGTCAAAATTTAAACAGTAAAAAACAAAACATCTATTTATATTCGTTTATAAAAGACAATGGAGGATATGACAATTTTGATATGGTATTAATTGAGTCAGTATGTTGTAAGAATGTTCTTGAAGCGAGACAAAGAGAAAGAGAGTTAATTGAAGAATTGAAACCTTCTTTGAATAGAACAATGCCAATGATTGAACCAAGCGTCAAAGAATATAAACACAATTGGTATAATACAAATAAGGAGAGAGTTAGTGAAGCAAAAAAGCAAAAATACCAATTAGAGAAAGAATATGTTAAGCAAAAATCAAGAGATTACCATTACACAAATAGAGATGTTATATTAGAAAAAATGAAAGAAAAAACCATATGTGAATGTGGAGCAGTTGTAAGTAAGAAGCATTTGAACCGGCACTTTTCTTCTTTAAAACATAATGAGTTTATAAACAATAAATAATTGATAATATCTACTCGTATTATCAATTATTTAGATTTCATTTTTTCAATTTCCTTTTCCAACTTTTCAACTTTATCTATTACTTCAAGTAATGCTTTATGTAAAATGACTGGAACTTTTGTATAATCAATTCCTAAATATTCGCGACTTGTAGAAACTACATTGCTTACATCTTTCGGTAATGCCTTTTGCACTTCCTCAGCAATCCACCCTATATGAACTGCTCCATTATCGTTTCTATCGTTTCTTTTAAATTTCTTTGGTTTGAACTTTTTAATTACATTAACACAATTTGATTTTATTAAATCTACATCATACTTTAATAATGCTGACGATGAATCCACAAACGTTCCATTAATGGTTACTGTCGTTGCGGTTAAGTCTATATTAGTTCCTGTTGATGGTTCAAGTGTATTACATAACATTTTTTTCGTTCCTGCAACCGTTATGTTTTCATTAAAAGTTGATGGAGCATTATTTGTAAAACTTTCAGTATTTACTGTTGTTCCGAAAGTTTTATCAATAGACAGTAGCACCGACGGCGTACTCGAGCTATCTGCTATTCTAAAAGCAGTGTTTGATGTTCTGAATATTACATCAATTGTAGATAAACTAGTTCCATCGTAGTAAGTTGATATTTCACTCGTACCAAGCTTTAAGTCTGTTCCAGTAGTCATGGAAATATCATTTAAAAATGAAACTGTTGTTAAATCAAATGATTGTATTGTATTAGTTGCTAAATATGCATTTTGAACTGCTAAGTTAGTATCAACGGTTATTAATGTTCCTCCGTTAGGTGCTAAATGATTGCTTCTTAATGCTCCATTAGTTTTAACATAAACATCATCAGCAAATAAATTACCCATAACATCAACAGTAGCAGTATTAAAAGTCCATCCACTAGTAATATTAACTGCTCCGACTATGTTAGACTGAACAGCGGGGTCTCCACAAATAAATCTAATTGAAGAATTAGAATCGGTATTTCTCATATCAAAAGATGAAAAAGCACTAACATATCTATATAATTCACAGTTTGTATCAATTGTTAATTTGCCATTGGTATCAATATTAACATTATCACAATTAACATCAGCATTCGTATAAATATTACCTAGCACATCAATAGGCTTGGAAAAAATTGTTTTTCCTATAAGCCCATCAGCCATAAAATATTGGTTAGAAGCATTGGTTATATCTCCGACACTACACGCTACAAAATTAGGATGATGTATATAAAAACCTTCTGTTGCATCTGGTGTATATGTTTCTAAATATGGTTCTAATCCATTTATTGAAGTATTGATATTATCTATTTTTGTTTTAATATCCGTTGAAAAATCATTATTTGTAAATAAATTTCCTTTCATATAAACAGCACCTTCAAAATATGATGTTCCGTGCATCTGCGCAAAATTATATGAAGTATGAACATTACCATTAATTGTAATTCTTGAAGCATTATTAGGCCTTCCAATAATGACATCTCCCGTATTCCACCCAAGTAATAATCGATAAGGCGTAGCACCTGTTAGTCCTTGATAAGAGTCCAACTGACAACCTCTTTTAAATTCTAAACGTTGATTACTTACAGCATCTTGAATTCTTAATATAGGATTAGTATTATCTGTTAAACTAATAATTAATGGCGAATTCACTGTCTGTAATGTTGTATTAACTTTGTCTAATTTTTGACTTATTACTGTATCTTGTGCGCTATCATTTGTAATTATTGAATTAATTGTATTTGTATTTCCCGTTATTAATCCACTTAATCCATCTGATTGTAAAACATAACGAGCATCAGAACCTGCTATATCTAAAATAGATGAACACGAAAATAAACCTGATACTTGTAAATTACTTAATATTGTAGTATTATGATTTAATATTATTTTATCATTTTGAAAAGTTGAAGAATTATTAATTTCTACATCTCCAAAACCTCTTTGATTTAAAAACATTGTCGCTCCTGTTAAACTTCCATAAACATAAGTATCAATATAATTATTGTATAATTCATGATAATAATTATAATTTCCAAATTCTGCTATTTTGAAAGTTGAATTAGTTGTTATATTATGTATTAATGTATTATTTAATATTGATGTATTTAACTTATTTGATAATAAATTATTAGTCGTTATTTTATTATAATAATCTACTTCATTAAGTGAACCTCCATTCTGTAAATCTGATATGGCTGAAATATGTGAACTGACTGTACTATTTAATCCTGTTATTAAATTAGTATTTGAAGAAATATTATTAAAATTAGTTGTCATAGTAGAATTTAAATTATTTATTAAATGTGTATTAGAAGAAATATTATTAAAATTAGTTGTTATAGTAGAATTCAAATTATTTATTAAATGTGTATTAGATGAAATATTATTAATATTTGAATTAATTAAATTAGTATTTGAAGAAATATTATTAAAATTAGATGTTATAGTAGAATTTAAATTATTTATTAAATTTGTATTTGATGAAATATTATTAAAATTTGTATTTGAAGTTATTGTTAGATTACCTATTAAAAATGTATTTGAACTAATATTATTTGATAATACATTAACTTCCGTCTTATTGTATGATTGATTTATATCATAAAAATTAGCGTCAATCTGTGCTTTTGTGTAAGTATCTACTTGGTCTGCTTTATTGTTGAGTAAATCAATTATATCTGATTGATTAGCATATATGTTTCTAATGTTTGTTATCCCGCTTGTAGAATTGATTTCGCTAATTGTGTGCGCTACAACATTCTCAAAGTTTGTTAAATTTATTGAAGGCATTATATATTAATAGTAGAAAATGATAATATTTATTTATTTTTAATATTATCATTTTTACTTATTTTTAATCCAAAATCTGCACTCCGGCGTCTCTAATGGATAATATTTGTTCTGATACTAATGTTATATATATCGTGTCTGGCATATTTGCTGATACCATATTTCCAACAGGTTTCACACGAATTAAAAGCTGTTGCCCTGCTTTTGTGTTAATTCCAGTATATGAACTATCGGGAACCTTTTCGAAATCCATAGCAAAGATAAACTTATCAACACGATAAGCAGAATATTCAATCGATAAATGGTGTTGATGGAACAATGGTAAATTTAATGCTTTTCGTAAATAATAGAATGCTTGTGTTAATGAACGGCATGGATACTCAGGATATAGTTTTGACCCTAATTGAAGTTGAAATTCTAAATCAAGGTCGTGATTGTAGTATCCGCTTTCTTGGTAGTTCAAATAATACATAGGATGATAGAAGTTGTTGTATTCTTTCATAACGTGAATATCACCTACTCCGCTTTTACTGAAAGAGATGAACGCGGTAGCGAGTTTAGACACTGAACGAACAACAGTAGTGTTAATTGACGACGAACCATCGGGAACTTGATTAGATTGACAAATGTAGGTATTATAAGTAATAGGTAATTCTTTCCCATCAAGTAGGTGTGCAACATATTTATTATGAAGGTCGTTGTCCAAGCTTACCAAATCAGTTTGAAGGAATGCGTTACTAATTGAGAACTGCTCATTTGTATGAAGGCTTGAGTCTGCGTTGCCACTTTCTGGAAACCTCGACCCGCCCGCTGAAACAACACAATCAGTAAAATTTGAAACTAGTTCAAGTTCTAAAACAAGAGGACACGCTTTTAACGGGATATACTTATATTGATTGAATAAACCAAGCATCGGTTTAAATCCTACAACCATTTTTCTGTTAAAGCCTGGAATTGTGTAAGCGTCATATGCAGGACCAATATGACCCGATGCAGGAACTGCTCGACGTGTGTTTAAATCATCATCATATCTATAACCAAAACTCTGGGCGTCTTCATTGTCTCTTGCTCCTTTTGACATCATGCAACTCATCATGTGATGATTTCGGTTGTAATAATCAATGTCTTCAACAAGTTGATTACCAGCAATTAGTCTTGCTCTTCTAAAAAAGGAATAAGCAGGAGACAGAGGACGTAAGCGTTTATTGTCTGACGAGTCAGTGTTTTCAACGGTGAAATAAACCATTACACTCTGCGGGTCAAGCCAAGTATTATCTTCAGCATTTAATGCTATTTTCAACACACGTTGACCAGATGAAGGGGTGTAGATATTACTCCCAGAAGGAAAAAACGAGACAGAACGACGGTCGTTGATATAACTTGCACCTTTATTTAATTTGAATGAGAGGTTGTCAATTAGAATATCTTCAGCACTAAAAGTTTCCATTGCTATATATAATTTAATTTAGAAATAATTTAAACTAAACTAAATTAAATAATTTAGTGTAATCCTTTTGATTAGAATTATTATTATTTTTAAATATTTTCATTTTCTTTTTCTTAATCTTATCTATGCTCGCGAGGCTTCTTGCCGAAGCGTCTTTCTCCAAGACTAATTCTCTAATTTCTTCATATGAACTTTTCTTATACTTTTTATTTTCATTTTTAATCATATCATCCGTTGTTTCATTGTTATATTTCTTATGTTGTATCATTAATATAATTTAGATTATTTATAATATCTCCCTGACCGGCTCAATGCTTCTTGAAACATCTTTGCCTTGGTCTCCGTATCCAGTTATGTAATCGTGGTTAGTAAATGGATTTAATGAACCAGTATAAACAGTTATAGCGCCACGGTCAACAATACTGACAGGGTCTAAGATACTTCTAAAATTAATGTAATCATCGGTAATTTTAGACCTTCGTGATATAAACGGCGCTCCATAAGTGGTTAAAGTTAATTCTCTTTCAGGGTAATCTTTTGTTATTTGTGCCCCTACACTTGAACCGAGACTATGTGTTATAAGATGTTTAACTTCATTGTTTTCATCCAATGCTGTTGATGTGTCTTTATATCGTTGTGAATATTTTGTCATTTTAAAGGGAAGTCCTACATCTGCCAGAATGTCATTAATAGCACCTCCAAAAGTTCCTTTTCCAAATGTTCCGCTTATATACATTTTATCACCATCAATATAAAAACCCTGACCATTGCCATATGCTCTACTCAATCCTTGTGCATCAGTTAAATTTGAATTAGGATAATAACTATTTAATATTTTGTCAGTTTGTTTCATAACATTAGTTATTTTAGTTGTTTTCTTATAAGGTTGATAATGTTTAATTTTCCCATGCTTCATGTCATAAATTAACTTTTTATTATTAATCATATAATTAAAGTTATAAATTAATTTCTCAATTAATTAATAATGCTTACATACAAGAAGGTCTATATTGACAGCGCTCATAGAATTAGTGGTACATCATCTAATTTTAGAGTTGAATTGCCGGAAACATTACAAACAGACAACGGAGTACATTGCTACATTCACGAAATAACATTACCTAACTCGTGGTATTCAATACAGTCAGGATTAAATAATATACTATACTTTTATTCTTCTCCGTTAGTTCCAGATGAAGATAATACTAATGTCCATTATTTAGCGTTACAATTGGACGAAGGAGTATATACTGGCACAGAACTAGCGACAGAATTAAAGGCAAAAATAAATGGTATTGTTGATAATGCTAATTTCTCAAATACTTATGAAATTTCTTACAGTGTAAAAACTAATAAAATAACAATTTATTCAAACTATGCTGATAGAAAGTTCGCTGTATTAACTGATGAACAAATGAAACTAACATATGCAGATTATATATGGAATGGAAGTTTTAATGTTAATAACTTACAGTCTGTTAATGAAGTTTTAGGAAATTATCAAGTTGCAGTTTATCAATACAATAATCCTTATGTGTCTGAGTTTATTAATCTTCAACCTATTAGAAATATTTATATTCATTCTTCTCAATTGTCTAATTATAATCAAGTAAATTTAAGGACAGGCGATAGCACAGTTGTTAAGAAAGTGCCAGTCTCAGCACCACATTCTGGTTTGGTATTCGACTCCGAGCTAAACCCTCTCGACTACTTGGATGTATCAAATAGAAGCTTTAAACAGTTAGACTTTTGGTTGTCTAATTCATTAGGAAATGAAATTAATTTAAACGGTGTAAATGTTAGTCTGAGTCTACTTTTCGTAAAAAGCGATATTATTTAAATAATATATAGATTTTCCATATGGAAAATCTATATATATTATATGTCAAGTATTGAGGTAGTAGATGTTAATAATGAAACTAAAACAGAAGAAGCACCTGTTAATAATGAAGTCGTTGAACAAAATGAAACAGTTAATGAAGAACCAACGTCAGAAGAAGTTATTCCTGAACCAAAAGCGAAAGCAAAAGCATTACCAAGAACTAAAAAAGAAGTTGAATTAGTAGAATGTGAACAATGCTCTAAAAAGATGACATTGAAAAGTTTGAGACACTCACATCCCAAAAATTGTAAGGGAGCACCTACTGAGTTATTACCAGTCAATCCACAAAAGAATATTAGAAAGATACAACCTGAAGTTATTTCAGAGATTAAGAATGAGATTAAACAAGAAGTGATTAAAGAAACTATTAAGAAACCCACGGCAACAGAACTATTAAACCAACATTATGAAGAACTTAAACAGAAGAAAAAACAAGATAAACAAGAAAAAATAAACAAATTATCTTCATCAATGTTTTAAATAATAATCTAATTATAATATATATTAATCATGCTTATGAGAAGTCATAGAAATGTAGAATTTAAAAGGGCGCCACAAGTAGAACGTCATTATGACGTTTCAGATTTATGGGGAGTTGCCTCGCGTATGAATTACTTTAAACAGTTGAAGGACACACTGGAAGCGAAACAATCACAAGGAGCATTAATAAAGTATAGAAACGATTTAGTTGAAAGCAACAGAACCGAAAGTTATAGAAAAGAGTTAGACAGAATAAGAAACATATTAGACAACACACGGACACCAGATGGAATACAAACGAAGGAACAACTAACTGTAAGAAAGAAGCATTTAGAAGAAATGATTAAGAATATATCTGATTAATTTATTTTTCTAAATAATTAATATACTATGATTAAATCAATTAGTAGATTGAATACAGTAGGACCGGTAAAAGTAGGGTCATTGAAATCACAACTACATTTGAGACCTTCTTATGATGAATTATTGAAAGAAACATTAGTAGGAGATGAGAACCGTCCATCAATTGAAAATGTGATAGACAGAAAAGCGACAAGATACAGATTAAACCAATACGGTAGTCAGTTTGATAATAAGGAGCCTTAGACATTCAAAAGAAACAAGAACTAGACCGGAGAGGAGAAGTTATGAAAGGAGCAATGTCGGACGATGGTAGTGTAAGAGCTAAACTTAATGATGAATTGAAACTTGCTGACACACTGAAACAACACCAGTCTTTCATTCAAGAAGGACTAACGGAAGCACAGAAACAGAAAGAAGAACTTGCAGAAAAAATGAGACTTTGGAGAGAACAACACGAAGAAATGGCAAGCGCTGTTTCAAAGAGTTCATATCCTGCCGGTGTAGAAGTTCATTCAATGGTGTCCGCTGATGAAATGCCAGAATTAGAACCATTAGAGGAAGGCGAAGAAGAAGATGAACGAGAAGACGACCCAGTTGTTGAAGTAGAATCAAAAGCAGAAGACGCTTATGATTACAACGTGTTTAAGAAAAGAGCGTCTGAACTAACACCCGCTTATCTTGCAAGCAGACCAGAAGAGATGAAAACAGTCATGGACAAACTGAAAGGATTTAGAAAGATTAAAGACAGTGTTCATGAAGAATTCACTGAGTTATATAATGCTTTAATTAATAGCGATGGTGATTTTATCAAGAAGGAACACAGATTGAAATTAGTAAGGTTTTACAATGATAAAGTGTATTACTCAGTTTTCCACCCACGACCTAAGGAAAAAGAAGATAGTCCAACCGTGATGGATGGTTCGGTTAAAGAAATACCTGTGGAAGTTTAATAAAATATATAATATTTAATATGACTAATAAATATTATGGATTACGCCGACGCCCTACTTTTGAAGAAATGCTAAAGGAAGCGATGACGCACAGATTAAAAATTGAAATCATCCCCGAAAGACAGGTAATTGACTTGTCAATCAACAATATAGATTTTGACGATTTTGACCTTTCAAAATACGATAGGAGACTACGGTTGAATGCTAGGGTTCAAACTGATGAACAAGTTCTTCAACACGAATTGTTCCCTGATATGTTTGATGAAGTAGCGCCAACATCACAGTTTTATGAAAACAACGAGGCAGACGCACAAACAACACGATATATAGCAAAAGATTTTACTGATGAAATTTATAGTAATGCAATTTCAGGTAGGACTGAAGAAAAGAAAAAGTCAGATGAACCAACCGATGTAAAAGATACTGATTTAAAACAGTCTGATGAAAAGCAGGAAGATTTACAAAGTCTTCATTTAACGTCATCATCGTCAGCATCAACCGTCAGAGAGGAAGAGAAGAAAGAGGAAAGCCGAGAAATAAAGTCGTTAAGAAACATATTTTTAGGTGGAGAAGACAAGAGCGTATTTGAACTATTCAAACGTGATGACAAGAAGACATCCACACCATCAGAACAATCAAGGGAACAGGAAGAAGAACAACCGAGGGCATCATTCTGGTCAAGACGACAGGTAGAAGCAAGAAGCAGAAGTCCACTCACCAGAAGAAAGAGCAAGAGGTAATCAAATGAACAGAAGACAATTAGAAACAAGAAGCAGGAGCAACTCACCCCAAGAAATAGCTAGAGGTAGTGAATGGACGAGGGAACAAATGGAAACAAGAAGCAGGAGTAGAAGCCCAGAAAGCACAAATACAAAAAGTAGCCGAGGCAAGAAGAAAAAATAAAAACTACTTAAAGACAAAACGCCCTAATATAGTAAAATGACAGGAATTTTTATTAACGGTAATAGTAAACAGAGAATAACGAATGACGAATTTGATATGATGGTTGAACTGATGAAAGCAGAAAACGACTTAGTCTTACAGATGATAAGCGAACAGAACCAGACTTCGAGCGATGACAGTGAGCAACCCGTGAGGTGGAGGGACGACCAGAAGAACTACCACCAGAATTACTACAACAATAACCTAAAACAGTCTTACACTTGTGAGGACTGCGGAAGGACGATATCAAGCAAATCAAATTTATCTAAACACAAGAAATCTAAAATTTGTTCGCAAGCTTCGCGACAATGCGCATTATGAAAAAATAATAATCATTCATCTTATTAAAAACACTTAATGAGATTAATGCGTTCATTCTCAACCCGAAACCCATTTTCTCCAACAGTCAACCCCAGCCCGAAAAACTACTTAAAGAGAAAATACCTTATATTATATAGAGTATAGTATTATGGTTTCCATGACAGAAGGAAAAATTATAGATTTCATTTTAAACAGCCAACAAGGCGAACTAATACAAAAAGAAGGGAGGCAAACACAAAAACTCAAAATAGGTGATAAGACCTACAGATATGATAAGAACAAACCAGTTTCAAACGTATTGAACACGAAACTCAAGGAAGTGGCGAGGAGTGACGGATATAGAAAGCATGGCCTTTTAATGAAAGGTGCTAATTATCTAAAACTAACGAGAGGCAGACCCTTACAGGATTATGTCAAGCGTTTCAAGTCCAAAATCACAGACGAGCAACAAGCGTTCAAGGGATACGCCAACACCTACTCGGTAAGTGATATAAGATTAAAGGGGTTGAAAGGTTTATCCTACTTAAAATACCAGAAGCAACGACTGGCCGAATTCCTGAACAGAAACCCGAACATGGAAATAATCGTTGAAACCGATTTATCATTCAACATCCCGACAACGAACTTATTCAAAGGCGGTTAAGAAGCAGAAGATACAATATTCATAATCCCGACGAGTTGAACACCGTCTTAAACAACATTTGGGCACGACATTGAGACACAAATTGAAATAACCGATTACATTCAGTCGGGATTGGTTCTTGGTCAAGCTGAAAAGTTAGTCATCAGTTATGATAGGTACAATCCTACCCGTGGTTCATCATTCATTCCATTACCCGACTGGGTGGCAAACAAAAAGGCTTGTATTAATATTAAAAATGAGGACGACTTATGTTTTAAATATTCCGTTCAATGTGGATTTTATGAGATATTCAAAAAAGACCATCCCTGCGACATGTATCATTATAAGAAATATGTAGATGACAAATTTATCAAATGGGACGGAATAGACTTTCCTGTAGGTAATGATGAGATTGAACTATTTGAAGAACAGAACAAACACATATCGGTCAATGTTTATTACATAAACCCCGATACGAATAGTAAAACTATTTTATTATACAAAAGAAGCAACAACCCACAAGCACAACACAAAATCGATTTGATTAAATTGACAGATGATGTTAAATCCCATTACGCTTATATCAAAAATTATGATAAGTTAATGAGTAGTCAGACTAACAAGATGAAGGCGAAGAAGTATCACTGTAGAACCTGCTCACATGGTTTCAAGACCGAATAACTTTTAAAGAAACACGAAGAACAAGGATGTCTAGCAGTTGAGGGTCAAAAATAGAAATGCCAGAAGCAGGTGAAACAATAGTATTCAAAAACCATTTCAAGAAACTTAAAGCTCCATTCGTAATCTATGCCGACTTTGAATGTTTAACTGTGCCAATTGATGTTAAAAGCAAATCGGCAATAGCTAAAACTACATCATATCAAAATCATCGTCCGTGTGGTTTTATGATTAATGTAGTCAATGCTATAACCGGAAGTAGTGAGCCTTACTTATATAGAGGTCAGGATTGTATGGATAAATTTGTTGAGAAAATCAATAAAGTCAGAGAGGAAGTTTTGGAGAAAATGTAGGAGGACAAAGACCGTATTGAAACCGAGAAGGACTGGGAGGACTTCAATAATGCCACTAACTGCTTCATTTGTGGAAACAAATTTGAGGAAGGAGAAAAGAAGTGTTGGGACCATTGCCACTTTACGGGACAGTATAGAGGTTGCGCCCACGAGGACTGCAATCTACGATTTAGTATGAGATATTATAAAATCCCTGTGTTTCTTCATAACCTTAAAAACTATGATGCCCACTAAATCATCAACAAGGCTCACGAATTGAACAAGAATTCTAAAATAGAATGTATCGCTCAGAACAGCGAAAAGTTTATAACCTTTGGTTTTAAAAATCTTTGTTTCAAGGACAGTTTCAGTTTCTTATCGTCTTCGTTGGATAAGTTGGTCAGGTTGAGTAAATACGAGGATGATAAAAAGCGTGAGAATTGGAAGAAAAATTTCAGATACAGCGTTAGAAACCCGTATGTTAAAACCGATGAAGATTTGGATTTATTGACTGATAAGGGTATTTATCCCTATGACTACTTTGATGATTTTGAAAGATTTAAGGAAAGGTCTTTGCCACCGAAAGAAGCGTTTTACAGTAAATTAAGTGAGGAACATGTAAGTGATAAAGATTATGAAAGGGCACTGAAAGTATGGAAGCACTTCGGGATTAGAACACTCGGGCAGTATCACGACTTGTATTTAAGAACTGATGTTTTACTACTGACCGATGTATTTGAAAACTTTAGAGACTTGTGTATGGAATACTACGGTTTATACCCCGCTCATTATTACACATTGCCAAATTTCGCATGGGACGCGATGCTTCTAAAAACTGGTGTTGAAATAGAACAATTGCATGACCAAGAAATGTTTGAGATGGTTGAATAGGGAATGAGAGGAGGAATGTGTCAAGTCAGTCATAAATTAGCGGTGGCAAATAATAAGTATATGGGGGAAGCATATGATGAGAACAAGCCATCAAATTATATTAGCTACTTGGATGCTAATAACTTGTATGGTTTAGCAATGTCCCAGAAATTACCGCTAAAAAATATCAAGTGGGCAAAGAAACCGCCCAGTGTTGAAAAATGGAATGAAAACGATGAGTTCGGTTATATTATGGAAGTTGATTTGGAATATCCCGAAACATTGCACGACTTCCACTCTGACTATCCACTAGCGCCTGAAATAATGAATGTAAATGTTAGTATGCTTTCTGATTATCAAAAGCAATTCTACAAAATATATTATGATGGCAAAAATCCCAAGGATGAGAAAACAAGTAAGTTAATATTAAATCTAAAGGATAAAGAAAAATATGTGGTTCATATCAAGACTTTACAGTATTATTTGAAAATGGGAATGAAAATGACCAAAGTCCATAGGATAATAAAATTTCAACAGAGGGCATGGTTGAAACCGTGGATTGATTTTAACACAGGTAAAAGGAAAGAAGCCAAAAGCGATTTTGAGAAAGATTTATTCAAATTAATGAATAACGCGGTGTACGGAAAAACTATGGAAGACAAGCGAAACCATATGGACTTTGAATTAGTTGATAATGAGGTAAGATATGAAAAATGCGTTAATAATCCAACTTTCAAAAACAGGTTTATTATTAATGAAAATCTGGTAGGAGTTGAAAAAACTAAAGCGAAACTGAAACTGGATAAACCCATTTTCTTAGGAATGAGCATTTTAGATTTAAGCAAACTACATATGTATAAGTTTTACTATGATGTATTGAAAAAGAAGTATAATGAAAACATCAAATTGATATATACTGATACTGATAGTTATGTAATTCAAACAATGACTGATGATGTTTATAAGGATTTCAATGAGATAAAGCAACACATGGATTTTAGCGACTACCCTGTTGAGCATCCATGTCATGACAAAACTAATAAGAAGGTCTTAGGAATGTTTAAGGATGAAGTGAATGGAAAAATCATTACTAAATTCATTGGATTAAAACCTAAATCATATGCCTTCACAATTCATGGCGAGGATGATGAACATAAAAAGTCAAAAGGTGTAGTAAAACACAAGGTGAAGAAAGAACTGTCGTATCAGAACTACCACGAAGCATTATTTCAAAACAAAAAGCATGAAATCACATATAACTTCATCAGAAGTAAGTCGCATCAAATATATTCAATGTCTCAAGTCAAGCAAAGTCTGAGTAATTATGAAAATAAAAGGTTTTATAGTGATGCTTTCACTTCATTACCATATGGGCATTACGCTATTACAAAGTAATAGCCTAATGAGCTTCGCGACATTACTCCATAAAATAATTATCTAGATAGTTCTAATAATATGAAATTATTAGAATTATTTTCAGGGACAGGCTCGGTTGGTCGGGTTGCTCGGGATTTGGGTTTTAGTGTCATTTCCTTGATTTTGAAAAAATGCAAACAAAAAAAAAGGAACATGGTAAAACCCGACCCGTCCCAGAACCTAGAACTCGCAAGCGTTGAAGGTGATGAAGAGCAGGACTTCCAGACCTCGGAGTAGACAGGTGCGGGAACTATTTTAGGGTAAATGGGTTTAGGGTAAATGGGGTGGATGGATTAGGGGTAAACCTAAATTAATGGAGACCCCCTCCCCGAAATTGGGGTAGCCCCCTCCCCGAAATTGGGGTAGCCCCCTCCCCGAAATTGGGGTAGCCCCCTCCCCGAAATTGGGGTAGCCCCCTCCCCGAAATTGGGGTAGCCCCCTCCCCGAAATTGGGGTAGCCCCCTCCCCGAAATTGGGGTAGCCCCCTCCCCGAAATTGGGGAGACCTTCAACCCGCACTCTAGCAGACAACTGTTTCCTTTCACCATCAGTTTGTAGACGCTCTTATCTATACAGTGGCGTTATGGTTTCTAGCGCAAAACACTCACTGCAAAATGCAGTTGGATGAGACAGCATCAACATTCAGGTCAGCAGGTTGGCGGTCATTCCGGCTTGATAACTCTTGCTTCACCTTTTCCAGGAAGGACTGACCGTCTATGTTCAAGATGCCAGCCTGTGCGTTGAAGTTGTGGAACTCATCAACAAACATGTGGAGAAGGGCTGTTGTCGTCTCACTCTCTATGGACTGAAGGACGGAGACATACTTCTGAACCAACTTCACTGTTGGAAAGAGGACCTGGACAGCACGAGCAGCGCGTTCATCGTTCGTCAGGTTCTTGGTGCCAGGGACATTGGTAAACAATGTTTTGAGAACTGAGAGGCTCTCTGTGTCAAGGTGTCGTAGGCAAATGGTAATGAAGTTCTGTCCAATCCTGGTTCTCAAAGTCTCAAACTCGTGCTGTTTTAGCTTCAACTCATTGACCAACGCGTGGAAAGTCTCAGACATCTCCTGGTCAATCTCCGTGCTTGCATTGACCTTGTGCGTGGCCTCCAATTTGTCCTTCAGGTGTTTCAAGGCATCCTCCTTCTTTACAAACATCGGTTTCTTAGTGGTCCGCGCACCTCCCTTCAGCTCCATGGAGACACTGATGGTGTCAAAGTCCCTCACCATGTTGTCCTCATACGACAAGGAGCAGTAGAGCGTCTCCCCTTTGACGTTCATGAGCCTCAAGCAGTTGGGCGAAATCTTCACCTGGCCACTCAACATGGTGGTAAAGGTCTTCATCTTCCACTTCGGGTTCACGAAGATGGTGAGGTTTGAAGCAACAACCAAATTGACACAAGAAAAGTTCATCTTCGCATACAGGGTGATGAAGCACTGACTCTCAAAAGGGTCATCTCCCCCGTCTTCTGGTTCACTGTCATCTGGGTCTTCGTCCTGCTCGTCGGCATTGTCCTTGTTGGTGTCCTCTCCGCCATTCCCTCCCGAACCACTGGTACCCTGACTGCTCTGACCTGTCGCAGTTCCCTGCAAAGCATCTGAAACATCAAAGCCCTTGTCAGCGACAAACCGCTTCAGGAGGTTGACCTCAGACTGCAAGTCTTGCACCTCCTTGCGGATTTTGCGAGTCCAGTGTTCATCACCTGTTGGGCGTCCTCCTGAGGGTCTTACCGGCATGCGCTCCTCGTCATTGTCCAAATCTGGAACTTTGGAGGCGGAAGTCATGGTATGAGGGCACAAACCAGATTTCAAGCCAAATACTTTCACAAACCGAGCAAAGCATTCAAACAAAGGCAATTTGACAGACAATGCTTCTCAATCCAATCACATGCATAGCACAATGATGAAGAGCTTTTTTTTTCAGGGAGAGCCAAGAGGTCTGTTAGTGATTGTCATCGACGTGGGACAAAGGCACATTCACCACGGTTTTGGAACTCTCTTTCACACAGCTGAGAAGTTGTTTAAATGAACACATGCTTGGAGAGGCTTTCACCCGAAGAACCGTGGATGAATGGCAGACAAGACATCTGTACATCTACTGCCCTTCCGCTTCAGCGACAACAGGGGCAACCGAAGCGATGACGGTCATAGCCTCATACTCTGCCTTGGAGTATCCACTCAAACGAGCACCGTCAGGCATGTTCAGCGTCTTTCCGCCCAGTGTAGGACGAGCATTCATTGAGTGGAACACCTTGTCGTTCCAAATCATCTTGAAGTGCTTCGTAAAGTCGTCCTTGGCAGTCTTGAGGCGAAGGTTGGTGTAGTCAGGATGGTTCACCGCCACCATCTCGCGTAAGTCAGCAATCGTGCTGTCCTTGGACAGAGTGGCCGTGTAGGGCTCATCACGGAAACCCTCCATGTCGACGAATACTGTCATGTTGCTCTCGCGCTCCAAGCGGTTCTGTTCCCGAACAAGCTCGTTCCTCTCCCTCTGCCTCCGTGCGGTCTCCTCCTTCCTGATGCGGCTGTTCTCTTCCTCCAACAGCTCATTCAGGTAGACATGCTGAGCAGTCAGACGCTTGATTTCCTCAAAGATTTCCGTCTTATGGGTGTCCATCTCTTGGAAGGTCAACCCATTGACCAAGGTCTCAAAGTCCTCCTGAACTGGTGCAACTTGCAACGTCATCTTCACAGTCTTGGTGTTGTCTTCGGAAGAGGATGCCATGACAACAGTGAGAGGCGAACTTGACACTTCAGTCAAAGTTGTTGAGCGCAAAATGCTGGTGGGTAAACAACAAGGTCGAAGGTCAATCTCAGTAAGAGTTCTGTATTGTCTTCTGACCGGTCTCTATCTCGCTCACAAGTGTCCTCAAAACTTGCTTCAAGGCATGACTGCTACAATCACGAAATGAACAACCATGACTACACACGCCACAACCCAATCTTGGCAACCCGGCAGAACCAAAGAAGGTGTCAATGTCCACGAGGCCGGGGCACGGACGACGGGAAACCAAACACTAAAAATCAATAACTCACCCAACACCCCAGAACTTGATAACTACTAAAAGGGCCAACTCTTTCAAATGAAAAAAATGTTTGCCCCCAGCCCAACAATGAACAAGGCAACAAAAACCCAAATGTTCCACCTCTAACAAAACGATAAACAAGCTCCCTAAAAACCCTCTTTTAAAAACGAATAAGGGGGAACACAGATTTGAGATGAACATAAAAACCATAACAGGCAACCCTCAACAGACTTCCCCCCAGGCCCCCTACTTCTTCTATTTTTTCCCCCCCCCCGCGAATTTCAGGCACGGGCTTTTCGGCGGAGGCCATATGGCGCCCACACAAGGGGCCTGGCGGAACACGCCCTTTATGTAAGCGGCGCATATAGCCTCCGCGTGTCGAAAGCTCGCGCCCGAAACCGTCTACAACAACGCGCCGCGGCCGGCTAACCTCACACCTCCTAACCCGCCTCCCCCTCAAATTAATTAGGCGCGGCAAGGCGCGGCGGACCGCCCAGACCCCTCGGAAGCCCTCGGAATCTTTCAGTCCCCTCCAAGCGCCTTGGGTTCCTTCAAGGCCACGCCCCTCAGGTTCCTCATGACGCCCGTCAGGTTCCTCCAGACTCCTCAGAAACCTACAAGATCGAGGCGCGGCGCGGCGCGGCGCGGCGCGGGCTAAAGCCGGCTAACCTAAAACCTCCTAGCCCGCCTCCCCCCCGCGAAATTCAGGCATGGGCTTTTCGGCGGAGGCGATATGGCGCCCGCACAAGGGGCCTGACGGAACACGCCCTTTGCACAAGCGGCGCATATAGCCTCCGCGCGTCGAAAAGCTCGCGCCCGAAACCGCCGCGGCCGGCTAACCTCACGCCTCCTATCCCGCCTCCCCCCCTAACCGCGCGCCGGAAAGGGGCTGCGCGGCGAGGCGCGGCGAACCGCCCAGAACGCTCGGAACCCTGCAGGATCTTTCAGTCCCCTCCAAGCGCCTTGGGTTCCTTCAAGGCCATGCCCCTCAGGTTCCTCATGACGCCCGTCAGGTTCCTCAGACCCCTCACTCAGGAACCTACGAGATCTGGGCGGGGCTTGAAAACCGTTCCATTTTTGGCTTCCCCGGGGCCCTTTCTCGATTCGCCAACTTGGAGGCAACGCAGGCTTTGCTGGCCCCTCAAAAGAATGGTCGGTGATAAGGGTCACTCCTAAGGGGGTTTGCAGTCAGAAAACGGCCCCTTGAGAATTGCTCAATTTTTGCCTTCCCGGGGCCCTTTCTCAGCTTGCCAACTTGGAGGTAACGCAGGCTTTGCTGGCCCCTCAAAAGAATGGTCGGTGATAAGGGTCACTCCTAAGGGGTTTTGCAGTCAGAAAACGCCCCCTTGAAAATTGCTCCATTTTTGCCTTCCCGGGGCCCTTTGTCAGCTTGCCAACTTGGAGGTAACGCAGGCTTTGCTGGCCCCTCAAAAGAATGGTTGGTGATAAGGGTCACTCCTAAGGGGGTTTGCAGTCAGAAAACGGCCCCTTGAAAACCGTTCCATTTTGGCATTTCCGAAGCCCTAACGCGTCAACTCGCAGGCAACACAGGCTTTGCTGGCCCCTCAAAAGCATGGTCGGTGATAAGGGTCGCTCCTCAGGGGGTTTGCAGTCAGAGGGCGGCCCCTTGAAAACCGTTCCCTTCCACAACTTGTCAACTCGGAGGTGACACAAGCTTTGCTGGCCCCTCAAAAGAATGGTCGGCGATAAGGCAACGCGCCGCGGCCGGCAACCTAAGACCTTCTAGCCCGCCTCCCCCCCGCGAATTTCAGGCATGGGCTTTTCGGCGGAGGCGATATGGCGCCCACACAAGGGGCCTGGCGGAACACGCCCTTTGTGCAAGCGGCGCGTATAGCCTCCGCGCGCAGAAAAGCTCGCGCCCGAAACCGCCGCGGCCGGCTAACCTCACACCTCCTAGCCCGCCTCCCCCTTCAACCGCGCGCCGGAAAGGGGGCTGCGAGGCGAGGCGCGGCGAGCCGCCCAGACCGCTCGGAACCCCCCAGGATCTTTCAGTCCCCTTCAAGCGCCTTGGGTTCCTTCAAGGCCATGCCCCTCAGGTTCCTCATGACGCCCGTCAGGTTCCTCAGACCCCTCACTCAGGAACCTACGATCCGGGGGAGCGGCGGCCCCTTGAAAACCGTTCCATTTTTGGCTTCCCCGGGGCCCTTTCTCAATTTGCCAACTTGGAGGTAACACAGGCTTTGCTGGCCCCTCAAAAGAATGGTCGGTGATAAGGGTCACTCCTAAGGGGGTTCGCAGTCAGAAAGCGGCCCCTTGAGAATTGCTCCATTTTTGCCTTCGCGGGGCCCTTTCTCAGCTTGCCAACTTGGAGGTAACGCAGGCTTTGCTGGCCCCTCCAAAGAATGGTCGGCGATAAGGGTCACTCCTAAGGGGGTTTGCAATCAGAAAACGGCCCCTTGAAAACCGTTCCATTTTGGCCTTTCCGAAGCCCTAACGCGTCAACTCGCAGGCGACACAGGCTTTGCTGGCCCCTCAAAAGCATGGTCGGTGATAAGGGTCGCTCCTCAGGGGGCTTGCAGTCAGAAGGCGGCCCCCCGAAGCCCCTTCCACAACTTGTCAACTCGGAGGTAACACAAGCTTTGCTGGCCCCTCAAAAGAATGGTCGGTGATAAGGGTCACTCCTAAGGGGGTTTGCAGTCAGAAAACGGCCAATTGAAAACCGTTCCATGTTGGCTTTCCCGGGGCCCCCTCCATAACTTGTCAACTTGGTTTAGGGCTTAAGGTTTAGGGTTCGCCAACACAGCTTGGCGCCCAAGAGAAAATACTGGGATCACAAAAGTGGAAAGCTAGCCGCTTGGTTGGTTGGTAGGGGGGTCGACCCTAAGCTTTTTGAGATAAAATGGTCTACGGGCGATAAGCTGGTCTACGGCTTGATAAAACAGTCATTGGCCTTGATAAAACGGCCATTGGGGGCGATAAAATGGTCTACGGGCTGCCTTGGCTTCATAAAACGCCAATTGGCCTTGATAAACGGCCATAAAACGGCTATTGGGGCCTTGATAAAGCAGCCATTGGCCCAATTGCTCTTGATGAAATTGCAATTGGCGTTGATGTTGAGATTAAACGATCTCGGGGCCGTCCCCGCGCCCCGCGCCTCACGGTCGGCCCTGAGACCGTCTCCCGGCGCCGCGGCGTAGTCCCCAGCGCCCCGCGCGCCCAGCCCCGCCCGCCCCCCGGCCCTTGCCCCGCCTAGCGCCCCGCGCCCCGCGCCCCGCGCATTGAGCTCCAAAACCCCAGAAAAAAACCCAAAAACAAAAAAGAAAAAACTCAACCTCCACTTGCAAAACAAAAACAAACACAAAAACAAAAAAAAATCAAAGCCTCGGAGCCTAGAGCCCCGCCCGCCACCCGGGCCCCTTGCCCCGCCCAGGACCCCGCGCCCCGCGCCTTGCGCCCCTGACACTTGCGCCCCGAGACATTAAGCCCCGAAACCAAAAACCTCGGGACAGCTCAACAATGATGGGAGCTGGCGGGAATTGAGCCCGCGACCTCCGCGGCAGACGCACGATTCGACCGCATCACAAGGACAAAGGCTCGCTGCCAATGCGCACAGCCCCTTGCCTCGCAAGCCCAGCACAAAGTAGGCCGCTTCTGCCACGGTAAAACATAAAAAAAAAAAAAAGCAACAAGAAAAAAGAAAAAAAAAAGAGTTCAAACAATAAATAATTGGAAAGGCGGCGCCTAGCTCTTCTTTCTTGCCCCCTCGATCATAAAACAAAAAAAAAAATACTGTGTTGGCGCACACTGGCGCGAGCCACTAAAAGTTTAGGGTTTAGGGTTTAGGGTTTAGGGTTTAGGGTTTAGGGTTTAGGGTTTAGGGTTCAAAGATTTCAAGCCGTAGATTTTTCAAAGCGAAGCTCATCAAAAGTTTCGATCTTAATCCCACCCACCCAGGACCCGCTTCCAAGCGCCAGCTTCCACACGCGGCCAGCGCAACTCAACGCGCCAAGCACGACAAAAGAGCGGCGAGCGGTGAGCGGCGGGCGCGCCGCGGCAAAGTTACAAAAGTCGGGAGCAACAGCAAGCGGCGACCGACGAAGCAGCTGACAGGCCGCGGCAGGCGGCAAGCGAGGGCAGAGAGCAGCTTCCTTGCCCGAAGCCACGGATCTCGGGCCTGAAGGAAAGCAAGCCCGGAATTTTTTACAGAGAAAGTTTGCGAGGGAACAGCGCGAGCTTGAAACTTGCCCTCGCGCAAGCCCAGAAGCGTTTCAGAAGCAACTCCAATCGCCGTGCCACAGCACGGGCGCTTTGATCCGGCAAGTCCATCAGAACCATGTTTTCGATGGCCGGAAGTGGAAAACCACAGGAGGAACTCCCGGCAGCCTGAAACCGCTACGGGGCCACGACAAACAACAGCGCGCGCCAGGGAGGAACCGAGCCCGGGACCACCCGCTTCAGAGACGGACGCAAGTTTACTAGGCCACCAGCCCCGCGGCGGGGCCCCGGCGCGCCCACGGCTGAACTGCGGCGCCAAGGCGCGTGGCAAATTTTGCGATTTTGGCCCCGAACTTGGATTCGAGCAGCGAAGCAGATTTACAAGCTCGCAAGACGCACGCAGAACTTAAAAACAAGCTTCGAGAAGCCCCAGTGTTAGGCGCACCGGCGCGACCGTTTTGGCTTTAACTTTTAAATTAATATTAAAGTAATTAGAAGTTAGGTTTAGGGTTTAGGGTTTAGGGTTTGCGGGTCAAACAAAAAAACAACCGCCAGGGGAAAAAACCTCCGCTCGCGATGTCCCACCTCTTGCTGGACCTCCAGGGCCTGAGGTCAAAAGGCATCACTTGGACCAAGGAATCGGGAGGCAGCTCCGATACAAACCCGTGGGCTAGTGTTTTTTCCCGCCAGCATCGCGAAGGGTTCTTCTTCTAAAAGCGGCTGCAAACTTCACCTGCCAACTTCGCCTGCCAACTTTTCAAGAGTTACTTCACCTGCCAAGTTCTCATGCCAACTTTTCGAGAGTTACTTCACTTGCCAACTTCTCGTGTCAACTTTTCGAGAGTTACTTCACCTGCCAACTTCGCATGCCAACTTTTTGAGAGTTACTTCACCTGCTAGCTTCTCGCGCCAACTTTTCGAGAGTTACTTCACCTGCCAACTTTTCGAGAGTTATGTCACCTGCCAACTTCTCATGCCAACTTTTCGAGAGTTACTTCACCTGCTAACTTCTCATGCCAACTTTTCGAGAGTTACTTCACCTGCCAACTTGTCATGCAAACTTTTCGGGTGTTATCTCATTATCCTAAAAGCACAAGCTAACTTTTCGGGCGTTACTTTACTATCCTAAATTCACAAGCTAACTTTTTCTTTTGTGCCTTCACTTCTCGACTCTTGATTCTTCTTCTTTTTCTGGCGGGGGTAGGCCCGACGGGAGCTTACGAAACGCACCCCTCTGCGGGGATCGTGCGTGTCGGATCGCTCTCGCTGTGGCGCCGTGCGAATGTGTCTTGAGCTCGGCGAACCCTCTGCGGAGATCGCGCGTGTCGAAGCGCTCTCGCTGTGGCGCCGCGCGAATGCGTCTTGACCGCGGCGAACCCTCTGCGGAGATCGTGCGTGTCGAAGCGCTCTCGCTGTGGCGCCGTGCGAATGCGTCTTGACCGCGGCGAACCCTCTGCGGAGATCGTGCGTGTCGAAGCGCTCTCGCTGTGGCGCCGTGCGAATGTGTCTTGACCTCGGCGAACCCTCTGCGGAGCTCGTGCGTGTCGAAGCGCTCTCGCTGTGGCACCGTGCGAATTTGTCTTGACCTCGGCGAACCCTCTGCGGAGATCGTGCGTGTCGGATCGCTCTCGCTGTGGCGCCGTGAGAATCTGTCGTGACCCCGACGAGCCCTTTGCGGAGACCGTGCGTGTCGAAGCGTTCTCGCTGTGGCGCCGTGCAAATTTTCTGAAAGTCGCTGCTCGTGAAATGGCCTTTGGAAGTTGTCTCGTGGTTTGCGCGCCTGCTTTCGCAAGCCGGCGGTCGCGGGCGCGATTCCCTCCTGGTCCGCGGCAGCTCCGCCTCGAAAATCGTACCTTTTGAGTACAGAAGTAGCACGCGAAGTGCATTCCCGCAGCCCCGGCTGAAATCGCATGTTTCAAGTACGCAAGCTGTACGCGAAGAGCATTCTCGCAGCTCAGGATCGAAGCTTTGAGTACAACAAAAGTAGTACGCGGAGTGCGTTCCCATGGCTCTGGCTCAAGGATAGCAATTTTTAATACAAAAAAGCGCGCGAAGAGTATTCCCGCAGTTCTGGCGACAAAATCGTGACTTTTGAGTACAAACGTAGTACGCGAAGTGCATTCCGCCAGCTCCGGCTCGAGAACCGCAATTTCAAAGTACACAAGTAGCACGCAAAGCGCCTTCTTCTAAAAGCGGCTGCAAACTTCACCTGCCAACTTCGCCTGCCAACTTTTCGAGAGTTACTTCGCCTGCCGACTTCTCATGCCAACTTTTTGAGAGTTACTTCACCTGCTAACTTCTCATGCCAACTTTTTGAGAGTTACTTCACCTGCCAACTTCTCACGCCAACTTTTCGAGAATTACTTCACTTGTGAAATTATCACGCCAACTTTTCGAGAAAAACTTCACCTGCCAATTTATCATGCCAACTTTTCGAGAGTTACTTCGCTTGTCAACTTCGCCTGCCAACTTTGGGGGAGTTACTTCACCTGCCAACTTCTGTTGCCAACTTTTCGAGAGTTAAGTCACCTACCAACTTCTCGTGCCAACTTTTCGAGAATTACTTCACCTGCCAACTTCTCTTGCCAACTTTTCGAGAGTTACTTTACTTGCCAACTTCGCCAGCCAACTTTTCTCTTGAGTTACTCCACCTTCCAACTTCTCATGCCAACTTTTTGAGAATTACTTCACCTGCCAGCTTCTCATGCCAACTTTTCGAGAGTTAAGTCACCTGCCAGCTTCGCATGCCAACTTTTCGAGAATTACTTTATCTGCCAACTTCCCCTGCCAACTTTTCGAGATTTTCTTCGCCTGCCAACTTCTCATGCCAACTTTTTGAGAGTTACTTCACCTGCCAACTTCTCATGCCAACTTTTCAAAAATTACTTCACCTGCCAATTTCTCTTGCGAACTTTAAGAGTTACTTCACCGGCCAACTTCGCCAGCCAACTCTTCGAGAGTTACTTCACCTGCCAGCTTCTCATGCCAACTTTTCGAGATTTTCTTCGCCTGCCAGCTTCTCATGCCAACTTTTTGAGAGTTACTTCACCTGCCAACTTTTCGTGCCAACTTTTCAAGAATTACTTCGCCTGCCAACTTCTCATGCCAACTTTTTGAGAGTTACTTCACCTGCCAACTTTTCGTGCCAACTTTTCAAGAATTACTTCACCTGCCAACTTCTCATGCCAACTTTTCAAGAATTACTTCACCTGCCAACTGCTCTTGCCAACTTTTCGAGTTACTTCACCTGCCAACTTCGCCAGCCAACTTTTCGAGAGTTACTTCACCTGCCAGCTTCTCATGCCAACTTTTCGAGAATTTCTTCGCCTGCCAACTTCTCATGCTAACTTTTCGAGAGTTACTTCACCTGCATCAACTTGCCTCTACGCTTCCGGGCCACTCGTCGTCTAGTTTTGTAAACATGCATTGGGTACTAAAAGCCTAATGTGTTTTTGTTTGTTTAAATGAACACAACCTATAGCTACTCAAACTTTACATGGTTACTTCCATGACACCAATGCTCCCCTCTCGATCTCGGGGACGAGGTCACGAGGCTCGATGGGTCGACTCGGAATGGCATAATTCCAAGCAAGAATTGGATCCTCAAGTGCGGGGTTGTCGAACATGGGGTGACCCCTTTTCGGGAAACCCGTGGTTTATGTGGGGCCCGCTGTCCAAAAAGGGGTCCAAAAGGGGATTCCCATATTTTTGACCACCCACCAAGTAAAGAAACCCGGGATCAAGTAACTTGCTGGTTCAATCAGCGGGGAATGAGGGAAAGAATGAACCCGATGCAAAGACCATCCCCGTTCTGGTTTCCTTTCAGGGAATCGATTCCCTTCCGGTTCATTCCCAACACCCGGGTTCCGGTCATTCCCTACCTATCGCACCAGCAAGCCCTCTTGGCGAGCTCCTTTTACCCCCAACCCCCCGAGAGCGGGCCGCCATGGGGCCTGTGTTTTTGCAGTGTAGTGCCTTTAGTGGCGCAAGCAGCTTTTGCAATCATGTTGGTTTTTTTCCATGTTAGATTAGAGAGCTAGAACACATGGGCCTGTCTTTGTGCAACGCAGTTTTTTTTCGCAGACTTGTTTGCTGGACGGTTGCCGAGTAATATACTATATCACCCTAATTAGTGATAGAAAGATATTGAAGAGTCAACACACTCGAATTTGGGAGTTCTCAAAGATATTGATCATCAAGCCCTAGTGCAGTCCAGTAAGCTAGAGATGGTTTCCTCTGATTGAATTCGTTCCTTCTTAATTTCTTTAAGTTCAGTTAGAAATTGATTAGAACTAGATACATATATTGACAATAATTCATAAGGAAAGAACTCAGAGGTCCCAAACCCGTTGATTAAATTGTGTTTAAATGTTTATTGGTTGGTAAAAACAATTCTATTGGACAGGAAATCCAATGAAACATCAGTTGACATAGAGTAATCATTATTCAATGTTTAATTCAAAATAAACTATGTCTGTTTATGCTCTTCCTTTATTTAATTCTGTTTGAGTCTTTCCTTACTAGATTCTTCTTAATTTCTGTTAGAAATTAAGTATAACTTGATAAATACATTAAGTAGAATTCATAAGGAAAGAACTCAGAGGTTCCAAATTTGTTGAATAAATCGTGCCACATTTAAATCCTATTCAAACTCAAATTGAACTTTAGGGGGTGGACAAAAACGCTACAAAACACCGTGTTTTACGGTGGTTCTGACCATAGTAGTGCCGGGGCTGATTAAAAAAAACTACACAATTTTGGAACATCTGAATTCTTTCTTTATGAGTTCTACTTAATATATTTATTATACCCTACTCAATTTCTACCTGAAATTGATTAGAATTTAATAAGGAAAGACTCCAAACACATTTTTTCATTTTGAAATTAGAATTTAAATGCCCATTATTCTATTAAAAACTAAGTGTTACACAGAGTTTCCTTCCAATAGAACTGTCTCTGCAAATCAATAAGCATTTATATAAACGCAAGTTATTCAACAAATTTGGGACCTCTGAAGTCTATTTAATATATTGATCAAGTTATTCTTAATGTCTAATCAAACAATGAATTGAATAAGGAAAGGCTACAAACATACATTTTGTTATTTTGAATTCGAATTTAAATAATTCTTATTGGATTTCGGATTAAATGTTTCACTGGATTTCCTTTCCAATAGAATTTTCTTTACAAATCAGCAAGCATCTAAACACAATTTATTCAACACATTTAGGACCTCTGAGTTCTTTCCTTATGAATTCTACTTGGTAAATATTACGTAATTTCTAATTGAAATCAAGACAAATATGGTCAGGCAATACTCAAACAGAATAGAATAAGGAAAGACCACACACAGAACTGTGTCAGACTCCTACTGGGAATTATCTTAAATTTAGAATTTAGATAAAACTCATTTCCCAACAGAACTTTACAATTCAATCAGAATTTAAACAGAATTTGATAAGGAAATAATCCAATCATAATTTCAATGTTTTATTACTGGCCACCAAGTGCATCCACAAGAAGCCCGCCACTAAGTGCATCTTCAAGAAGCCGGCCACCAAATGAAAATCACGCATTGAAGTTTTGCAGTTCTGACTCAGCCTAGAGGGAATGAGCTGAGACTTACTTGGGCAGGCTACCAGAAGAGGGAAAAGTAGATGCAGATCCAGACGCAGCATGGAGCAAGAAGTGCAACAGAGAAAAAACTCGAGGAAACCGAAAAAAACCGAAAAAAAAACGAAAAAACCGAAAAAAACAAAAAAAACCAAAAAAACAAAAAACCAATCCTGAGAGGGAAATGACAGGAGGTGGCTTGCCTGAGCTTTTGTCTGCCAGATTGGTTTTTGTGTTTTTTTTGTTTTTTTTGTGTTTTTTTTGTGTTTTTGTTTGTTTTTTTGGTTTTTTGTTTTTTTGGTTTTTTCGGTTTCCTCGAAGAAAGCCCAAAAAAACAATCATGAGGGGGAAATAAAAGGAGGTGACTTACCTGAGCTTGTCTGCCTTTTTCGGTTTTTCAATGATGCGCTGCAAAAACGCAGGCCCCATGGCGGCCCCTTCTGAACCCCCCTCCCCCCCTCCCCCTGTGTTTGGTTTGTTAACCCATTGATCTCCCGCAACCATTTGGCTCAAGGCCCTTCTATTTCAATTGTACAGTCTTTCGACACATGGTACATTGATAAAAGGCTTGCAGACCGCTTTACAGGTATAACAGTCAATCCAAGCCACCAGGGACAATCCAGCCTCCAATCATCCATATTGGCATATTGGACTCTCTCCGGAATAGATCCAGGGACCACATATACGACCTCTACTACCACAGGGTACCAGTTCCCTTCTGGGAGACCCCCCCGGCAGTGGGCCTCAATTGTGGTAGCGGAGCGGGTTTTCCGCAGAGATCCAGACGAAATGTCATCCGATGGAGAAGGCTTCATGGAGGCCTATTCAAGTATGGCCAAATCATCCGGCTATACGGAGGAAACACTCAACCTATCGATGACCGCCAAGCAGCCGCCATCGTACGACGGAAAAGTCAGCTGGTTCAGGTATGAAGAACTCGTGGACGACTGGGTGACAATCACCACGGTGGAAGCACCCAAGAGAGGACCACTCCTCAAAAGCAGACTCACAGGAGATGCTTACATGTACAAGGCAGTCCTCCAAAATGACCTTTTGCAAGATCCTGACGAAGGAGTCAACTATTTCAAGAACACGCTGAAGAAGTACTTCCTGAAAGGTGCGACCAACGTGTATCTGTACAGGCTCCTCAGTTTCTTCAATCACAGAAGGCAGAACCAAGAGTTCCTCATTTTTACCTCAAAATTCGACATCCTTCTCATGAGATTGAAGGCAGCATGGGTGGATCTGATGCCAGTTTTCACGGCACAATCCCCAGCATTCAGACAGTCCGTTCAGGACGCAAACAACAGAATAATTGCTCAGCATCAGCGAGCAGCCGGTGCCCGAGCACCGCCTCCAACCCTGCACAATGAGGACGATCCAGCGATCCTCAGACGGTACATCACCGGAATGCAGGAGATACAGCGGAACTCATTTCCCTTCGGGGATAATCTCATTGCGCAGTTTTTCATCATCCAGAGTGAACTGTCAGATCAGCAGAGAGAAAGACTGACCAGTGCAATGTCATTGAGAAACATTTCACTCGAGAACTACTCCTATGAGATGCTGAAGACGCATTACCATGAACTCTTCATCACGACCAGGACATCCATCCAAGATCCATCCATCCGACTTCAAGGAGGCAACCGAAGCAACACATTCTTCATCCTCGAACAAGGTGAATACGAAGGAGAAGAAGGCTTTTGGGTTGAAGATGAAGATGGACTTGAAGGATTCATGTCAAACAATGATGAAGAGACATTCTGGGTCCTCGAAGAGAACGATGCGTTCATCGCAAGAAAAGTATCAGGGCGGAATTTCAGATTCAAAAAGAGAAAAGGAAAAGGAAAATCAGGAAGCAAAAAGGGCAGTCACCAACGAGGTGGCTTCAAACCCTTTCGAAAAAGCGGTTCTGGCGGGAAGGCCAATATGGCCAACGAAAACTATGATCCCTACGACCAGGCATATTGGGGAAAAGGCAAAGGAAAGAAGGGAAAGAAAGGAAAATCCAAATTCCAATATCCCTATGATGGAACCAAGGGTTATCCATCCTATGAGAATGGCAAAGGAAAAGGCGGACATGACAAAGGAAAATCCAAAACGTTCGCAGCCATCGCAGAGAAGCCGGAGGAGCATCCTGCCACGCAGCAAGTTGCTGAACTCCAAGAGCCTGCCTACGCCGGTTGGACAGACCAAGATTGGGATCAATCATGGACATGGAACGAACAAGGCTGGTACTCATCCCATGAGACATCCAGCACAGGACAAGCATTAATGGCATTCCATGACGCATATCAGCAGCATGAGAAAGAAGCCATCCACGGGAAGCTGATCCAATCAGATACAGTTTCAGAACACAATTTGTCCGTAACAACAAATCACAGCCTTTTGGCAACAAAGCTGATGGCGCCTGTCATCAACCCTCAGCACAATCCGACCTATGCTGGACAACGGATGTACCAGATCCATGGGCAGCTGGCATGCAATCCAGCGTTTTACTCAGGCCATCGAACCCATGAAGGACCTCATCTCCTATCAGTACATCCCGGCCGAGACCAAGTTCACTTTTGCAAACGGAGAAACAGCCAAGGTAAATTGGACCTTGCATCTCCGATATCACACAACTCCTCCATGCAGTACCAACATCGACGTCCTTGAACAAGGCACTGTACCGATCCTCCTAAGCATCAGTCAGATGCGGAACCTCTACATGACCATCGAGCACACACCTCAATGTGACAAGATCACATGCAAGGCCTTTGGCATGGACCGTCAAGCAGTTCCCGTATCCGGTACAGGACATGCACTCGTCGACCTCGCTGGAGTTGCAAGAGTGAAGGCGCATGGAGAAATTGCCATCAAGGGCCTCACCAACTACGTTTACGATGATGACAACAGCATCAAGTTTCCCTCCGGGGATCTCTCCAAGAGTGAAACTGTTTGTGCATCCAAATCATCCGAGACGAAGGAGGACCTAGCAACTCCTAAAATCATTGGGTCTCAAAAGCAGGACCGTTGGATCCTTGATAAGAAGAACAAGCAGCTCATCCGTGTGCACATTACGCCCCGTAAGGCGCTGTTCACACCAAATGGAGCCAAGGAATGTCCAATAAATCCTGACAACATTAGCCGAGAGCGTACCACGGAAATCATTGATGCATCCAAAGGTGGAGATCCAGAAATCCTAGAAGACAATTGGAGACTTACATCCCAGGCAAACAAACCAATGATTAACCTGTGGAAAGGTAAGACCATTTTCACCTTCGCGGACAATTCGCTTAAGGACGAAGAAGCAGGTTCAGGATCGGCAGCAGACAGGATCATCGACAAGAAGGGCCGGTCGACCATTGAGCCAGATCCTTTCGCACCATCCACAGATGAACCAACATCGCTTCCGATTGCCCTAGGCAGAATCCACAAGCGATTGTCAAATCCCGAAGAGTTGAAGAAGCTCCACCTCCAGCATCATCACATGACAACAGATCAATTTCGATTCAGAACTCGTTCGCTTCACTTGCCAAAGTCAACAATCGATCTATTTGACAAAATCCGAAGTGAATGTGAAGTTTGCCAAGCGGCGAAACAAGCACCGTCACGAAGCAAAACGAGCGGACTTAGAGCGGACACATTCGGTGACATGACATTCATTGATCACTGTCAAGTTCCTCTTGGAACAGGAGAACACATCATTGTCTTTGTCATCCTGGATGGAGCAACAACATTGCTCACTGCAGAGGCAGTGACAACTACGCAAGAAGTCGAGAACATCACTGTCCTCAGGAACTATTTTGACCAGTACCACTTGCAGCCCAAATCAGTTGTCGCAGATCAAGCCTTCATGACGGAGACATGGGAACATTTCTATCAATCCCTTGACATCACACCGATATCTCTGGGACCGAAAACCCCATGGCCAAATCGAGCTGAAGCTGCAGTTCGACTCCTGAAGGCACAACTCAAGATCATGCTAAGTTCCATCAAGGCAGGCGCAGCACCTGCAACACTGAAGAAAGTGACATACAGACAGCTGGTGAAGGCAGCTGCAACTGTCAGGAATCAGACTGTCACCTACGGGGGTGTAACACCATTGGAACTCGCATTCGGAAGACGACCAGCAGATCTCATCCAACTCGATGTCGCAACACCAACTCAGTTGACGATTGACAGGAATGAGGAAGAGCTGACAGCCATCCAGATCAAGCAGCTGTCCAAGCAAGCATTCCAAGAAGCACGTCAATCCGAAGACATCCGACGAGACCTTGCCCAAAATCTCCGAATGAGTTCTAAGCCTCTTCAGGTGAAGGACAAGGTATTCTACTGGCAGGAAGACAAATCCAAGATCCGTTCCGATGGAAGCAAAGGAGGAATATGGCTAAAAGGAAAGGTCATGTCCATTGAAGGAGCAATGGTAGGACTTGATCTTGGGACTCGACTCATCAAGGTCAACATGACGAAGGTCAGAAAGGATGAAACCATCCCTCGGGGAAACCTGGAATTGATCTTCTCTTACCAGAAGAGCGAGAATCCTTGCAGAAAGAGCAAGACGGCTCCTCAGCCGATTCCAAGAAGAAAGAGTCATCCGCACCGGCTCCTAAGCCAAAATCCTCAGTGCCATTACGTATCGCGGGTAAGACAACTCCCAAGCCTGCAGCACCTCATCCGGCAGAGAACATGTTCGTCGAGGACCTCACATCCGTTCCTGAACAAGCACATTGGAATTGTGTACGTAAGGGAAAGATCCACGTTCTCGAGATCTTTGCAGGAAGTGCCAGATTCAGTCAATGCTGCGCACTCACAGGTCTTAAGGTTGGGACTCCGGTAGACATCCGCACCGGATTCGACGTAATGACATCCAAGGGACGACACATGGTCATGGAGATCATCAAGGAGCAAGCGCCTGATGTCATCCTCATGGCACCGGTCTGTGGACCGTGGTCAAATATGCAGAACATCCAACAAGACCAACAAAGAGTCTGGGAAAAGCGGAAGCGCTATCTTCCCATGGTTGAGTTTGTGGCATCCATTGCGCGATATCAGTTGAAGCACGGAAGATACTTCATCATTGAAAATCCTCAGACATCCAGGATATGGTATCTGAAATGCATGCAGCAACTATTTTCAGATCCATCCGTGACCTGGGGAGATTTCCATTTCTGTGCATACGGACTGAAAGATCCTGAATCCGGACTCAGAAGTCTCAAGCCCACGAGCTTGATGCACTGTTTACCTCCCGAGGTAATGAGACCAATCTTCAGAAAGTGTAAGAATTTTACCAGCTCAGTAAAACACGAACATCAACCCCTTGAGGGAAATGCTGGTACTTTCGGAAGCAGAACCAAACTGGCACAGGTGTATCCGTACCAGTTCTGTCAGGATCTCGCGCACATCCTCCTGCGACACTTGAAGGTGAAGCCACTTGACAACGAGGTGTACCTCTTGGAAGACCTTTTCGAACCATTCACCATCAAGCAGGTTGATATCCTCAGAAAGGAGATGGAAGCCATTGACAAGGAGCTCAACATGACCAGCAGTAGTCTTGCGGTCAGAGTTCAGGACCTCCCGTTCAACAAGGACGTTCAACCATTGGTCATCCAAGATCCGCTAGTCCAAAAGTTTCAGAAGACGATGAAGCAGTACCCTCCGGGGACTGAAATAGATATCTTCAAACAAGATCCTAACGACTGGCGATGTCAGAACATGTGGAATGGTTGCAAGAAGTTGAGACAATTGTGCGTCTCATCCACTCAGTATGATGCATGCGCAGCATTCGTCCACACCATCGGCATTAACATGCCGATCACGTCACCTCCGGACGATGCGATCATATCCTTCTGGCAACCTGATCAGCTGAATAGAATTTGGGTCTTGCCTGCATCTAAATGCAATTGGGAAAATTATGATCCGAAGACTTGGCATGCAGTGATGTTTTCGTCCGTTCATCAGTCATTCTCAGATGCGCCGGCTATCAAGCCGACGCCCATCGAAGTGGATCCAACAGATCCAACGGATGCACCTCAACAACCTGACACACAGCAGCCACCTGATCAACCGGACCATCCCATGCCTGATCCAAGACATCCAACTCCACCGGACGAGCGCATGTCAGATCCTCCTCCGGATCCTCCACATCAGCCTGATCAGAATGATCGACCAGATCATCCCATGCCGCCAGTACCACGAGGTGTATCACCAGACAGTCCAGTAGATCCACCGCTGCCGCCACACGACAAACCTGGCGGGGGAGATTCCGCGATTAAACGGCAAAAACAGTCCATTTCATCCTCAAGCGGACTCAATCGACTGGGGGGTGATGTCTCTTTGCCGTCACAGTCGCAATCATCTCAACCGATTCTTCCGACTGTCGTGGTACCTTCACCACCTGCAATTCTAACGAATCCCGAAGCAGAAGACCATGATGAAGATCTTGAACTGCCAACACTTGAGCAAGAAGAAACAACTGCACCCGTGCAGGGCAGTCCATCCAAGAAGCAGAAAACTGGGAAGAAGAAGAAGAAGAAGCCAGATGACAATGATGAGTCACCGGAGCATTCTCCCAGAAATGAACCTGCATCTTCATCCAACTTCAATCCGAACAATCCAGTCAACTTGCCGGTACAATCCGATAGTGAGGAAGAACTGATCCCTCATGTTCCAACCTCATCCGGCACTGGAAGTTCAGATAGAACCATGAGATATACTGACCAAGAAGACAGGGAATCAGAAGACTCTCAGAGGACCAGAGCTTACGATGATCACGAAGCTGATCTCGTTCTCGATGAGGCACACTGGTCATTCATGACAGCCGAGCAGAAGATCTGTGCGAATACCGGATCCTTTACGGTTCCGAGAGATATCGAAGGCAACCCTGTCCTCCTTGGACGTGTGAAAGGGACCTTCAAACCATCGCCTCGATGCGGATTCTCTCATCAGAAATACACAGATAAGAATCATGTTGACCGGTTATGCAAGAACATGACCGACGATGACCGTGCGCTCTTAGTCTTGTACTCATCCAAGCAAGAATCATTGAAGGCTTCATCCACATCCGCACTCATTGGCAAGAAGCGGAAGGAAGCGACAGCCACTGAGACAAGAGCTTATCAGAAGCAATTCCTTGAAGCTAAGCTTCTTGAGTGCAAATCTTGGCTTGATAACGAAGTGTTCGACTTGGTCGACACACGCAAGATTCATGTCAGGAACTGGGTTACCGGTCGCTGGGTCCTTACCCTAAAGCGAGATAAAGATGGTAACTTTCTAAAGACCAAGGCTCGCTGGGTCCTCCGGGGCTTCCAAGACAAACAGAAGAACGATCAGCAGACAGACAGTCCTGCTGCATCCAGGAGTGGCTTCCGCCTTGCAATCCAAGCAGCCGCAAATAAAGGCTGGAATATAATCCATTCCCCCTAATGCTAAACGGTCCCCTAATACTAAAATCGATTTCTGAGGATCCAAATCCGGGAATACTACTTTTAGAATAGCCAATACTAAACCAATTCTAAAGTAGGACTTGTCCTGGCC
>CAUJNA010003629.1:372500-400000 GCA_963377175.1 Effrenium voratum
CTCACTGACCAAGCATTCAGCTAAAGCAGACGAGCTCATCAAGGCTGTCCTCACCGGCAATCTCTTGAATGTTGATGCACATCCACCTTTCCGTACCATGTTGCAGAACAAGGCATTTTTGGTTGAGTGGCTAGCACACAATACAAAGCACGGACCCGACATCATTGCCTTTGCAGGAGTCGGTATAGCAGAATCCATGTTTGCTTATTGGGGAACCTGGGCATGATCCGCATGTCCATGAATTCTGATGCATGAGTTTTTCATTTTGCACATTTTCAATTCCTCAAATCCGTGATGCGTGTTTTTGCACTTGACCCATTTTGAATCTCAAGAAATATGTGTCTGCATCCGCAGCCACTTGGTTTACAACCATTCCGACCTTTGCAATCGTGTATGCTTGATCATCTCGAAGACATGCCGTTTCTCAATTCGATCTTTGGACGATCCAGCACTGCGGCTCCTTCGCCGAAGCCGCTAGTGAAGAGACGTGCATCTCCTTTGAAGGAATCCCCTGCTCGCGATGAGGAAGATGAGACATCCGACTGCCCCATGGAGCAGGTCGCCGATGAGAATCCATCCGCCTCTCAACAACCAGAAGATGTCAACATGGAGCAGGCAGATTACGATCGAGATACCGACAACGACGATGATCCGGATGATGAAGAGCAACCTCCCGCAGGAAATCCGAAGCCGATGCCACATCCGAAACTGGTTCCAAAGTCACCACCACCGACATTGAGGCTTGTGTCAAAGGCCAAGCCATCCCCGAAGAATGCATTGGGTGAGGAGACAGAATCCGACAATAATCCTGGTGAACGCCCTGCACTTCCAAGGCGACCAGCGATGCGGACAATTCTCACATCCAACGATCGGTGGCAGACATCCGAAGAATCAGATACCGGCATCCACCTCCAGAGGATATCCGTACATCCAGGACCTTTCTGGAATTCTCGATTCCTCACCTTCGTGGCCGAATACTACAGGGAGTGCTCTACCATCCTCGACTCTTATCCGGACTTCCACTTCATTCCTGAGCGTGAGCGAGAACCTGGAGCCAGGGTGTTCTGGTTGAGAGCCAGATTCAATGATTTCTGGCAGCCAACACTCCAAGGTGAAGGCCAACATGCAGAGAAACAATACATGGACTTTATCAAGAAGGTCTACAGTATCTGCTGCTATACCAATGCTCAGCCGGAAGATTTCGGAACCGACATCATCCCGATGGTATGCCACAACCGCATGATTGATCTTGACAGGACCGTCCAGAATGTCGAGCAGGTTTGCAGCTATTTCCACATGGATCCATCCAAGGCAAAACAGATCACCGACCTCATCCTCTGGCGAATCGAGCGATTGAGCAGATTGTTTTCCGGATGCTTTCGGCATGATCCAAAGCAGGGCGCCCACAGAGAATGCCGACGACAAGTGGAAATGAATCCTGACGGATCCTGTGAGCTCTACGATGCATTGGGATGCATTACACATGCGAGGAACTTCATGGGCAATAAACCAGGACTTTTCCTGATGACTATGTTCCCGGATTATGGACAGGCGCGTTTCGAGATTGCTTTTGTGTATCCATCCGTGGACGGGTCATACAAGGAACGCAAGGACAAGGGATGCATTGTTCCAAGGAATCGATGGATCGACAATCTCACATCCAGATCCGCATACGATGCACTCAGGCCTGATGGCAGAGGATTCATCAATGATCCAGAGATGGAATTCTACGTGAGATGCAACAGCGGTCACACACGACATGTCGATCTCCAATACTTTGGACGCCCCCTTTGGCCTGGACAGAAGGGTGAACCTCAAGAAGAACCGGACTACGATCTTCCAACAGAATCCATTCCTCCAAGTCCGCATCCTTCAAGATCCGACGCGCCCCATGAAGATGAAGGCACAGCCCAGGCAAAATCCAGAATGCGAAGGCCGGCACCACCATCCATTGAAGAAGAGAGAAAGATCAAGCCGTTCGCGAAGAAGCCCATCACGTTCATGTTCCATGCAACATATGGAGATCAGCTGATCAGCATCATGGAGAACGGGCTCAAGTCTGGGAAATCCCAGTCAAACCCTTCGGGGAGAGCGCACATCCACATGGCATGCATTGACGACGTTATCCTCGACGACGACGCGCCAGAAGCAGCATTGACACATGTGCCAGCAGGACGAGATGCATTGTTGATCCTTGCATTCCTCAAGGACCAGGACTACGGCATCCGACTCTCCGAAGAGCGAACAGCGTTGACAGGACAAACCATCGAGGCGAAGAATATTGTTGCAGCATTTGATCCTGATGGGAACATCATGATGAGCAACAACTGGATCATGAAGAAGTCTCTCACTCGTGAAGACGTTGAGATGTACGACACCAAGATCCACGAATTCTCCGATGCCTTCTTCAATTATGTGAATACCGACCAACAAAGCAAGGAAAAATCCGAAAAAGATACATCCACAGAGACCAAGAAGCGACGGCACTCCACCGATCAGGACGAAAATGAAGAGGAGAAAATGGGACCCTCCGGGGAGAGATCCGTCAAGCCGAAGGTCACCATGGAGTATCACAATCCCGAGAACCTAGAAGAGTTCATCAAGGAATTCAAGGTGACATACCTTGAAATGGACATGACCAAGCAGGACGCCGAGGAAGAGCTCAAGGAGACCAAAAAGAACTTCATCCGCTTCATGGAGAAGTACGACAGGGATCCACAGAGAGCTCATCCCGAATTGACAGAATGCGAGCGCGCTTCATTGGCACATGTCGATCCGGATGTCAACCTCGATGAAGAAGAATTCTATTTCCACCACCGAGGAGAATGGCCATCCATGGAAGAGTTCAGGAAGGCACAGCCAGCATCAGGATATCCGATCAAGCTTCCATTTGGATTGAAGAAGCTCAGGATACATGATAAACCAGAGGTCATCCAGGCATTTGCTGACATCCTGGGATCGCTGATGCGACCAACTGACCGTCCTCCTGTGGACCATCTCAAGGCACATGAGTTCACCTCATCCATGACGATCAACATGCTCACCATGAACCACGGAAACCTTACGAGGAATCCAAAGCTGGACAACAAAGAGGTGAGGGACATGGCGATGAAGGATCGACCAATCACGAGGATGATGATGCAGAACAGCGCGCACATCATATGCCTAAATGAAGCAGACGCATTCCTCAGTCCTCAAGATGAGAAATCCAAGGACCTCATCAAGACGTTCATCCGGTTTGGATACAAGGGCATAGTTCTCAAGCAATGGTCATCCAAACCAATCGCATGCTTTGTCCGCGGCGGACCTTCCGCAAGAGTGGAACTACTGGCGCGACATATTTCCACAAAGAGTCAAAACTGGGGAACTACATTCGGTATGTTCAGATGTTTCTTCGGAACCGAGAACCGTTGCACTGATGCCGAATACGACATCCCGACCTATGACTGCCTGGCAACCACAGGAACATCCATGTTCAGGGAATCCAAGAAGTACATTGGACAGAGGTTGCCGCCACGCACACTTGTCCAAGGACATGGTCGCAACAAGGAAATTGTCGTCATCCACATCGAGCAAAGTGATGAATTTCGTGGCGTGTTTCCAAAGTCATCCAATGACTCGCTCCTCGAATTCGACAGCCGCCATGTGACGAGGGCAGATCTCCTATATGCTACCATTGGAGTTTTCCACATCCATCCATCAATCAGCCATGGAGCAGCACGGGACGATTTTCAAACCGAAATCATGCCGCTCGTGACATTGTATCAATGCGATGCGATCACCGGAGACGCCAACAAGTCCGCGAACACCTACAGCAAACTCCAACAGGTCTACAATCCGGCCAACGGTCTCATGAATATCCTCATGAAGGGCTACCAGAGATTGTGGAATGAAACGGAGAACTTGCCACTCGTGGACAGAATGGAATATGCCATGGAGACTTCCTGCACCCTGAAATCCATCGTCCGTCATCACCTATACATGAAGACTGGATCCGGGTTTGAGCGAACATTCCCAGATGTCATGATGACTTTCGTATTTGGATGGGGCAAGACAAACATCCAGCAGGATTTCCGGAAGGAAGAGATGGACGCGATGAAAGATGATCAACTGGAGACCATGCGGAACGATCCTACGACTGCCATTTTCGACTATCAGGTCTCATCCGCGGAACGCTTCAAGCACGTGAACAACGAGATGTTCATGAATGGCTCTCAAGATTCCGACTCACACAGTCCGCTGATGGTCTACATCCGCAGCAGATCTGCCGCCAAGCAGCGAAACTATGAGCGATCCAAGGAGTACTTCAAGAAGAAGGAATCCTGGACTCAGCAAGAGTATAAGGAATACAACAAGCAGCAGTGGGGCAATCAGAAGCAGTGGAAGGACTACAGCGACTCGACCTGGCAAGACTACGGAGACTACGGCAGCCAATCCGACAGCAGCTATCGGTGGAACCGCAGGAGTTGACTATCTGATGAAGCTGCCACCTTTGGCATCCATTCGACCTCCTTTGGTCTGAGTGATCCGCCAAGGAAAGAAGTTTTTCTGAAGCTCGACTGAGAGAACACCCGAAATCGGCACTACGAATTTCAACCGAATTGATCCTCACCGCCAACAAGACTATTCAGTGAGAGATCAATAGTTTCACATCCGTCCCGCATGTACATAGCGTTGTACATCATCTTTTAGATACATCTAGGTATCTCACAGAATCAGTACAGACTGTTTTCCATTTTGCAAATCAAGACATTTCATCCGCGCAGAAAACAGGATGAATCCAGTATTTCAATTGACAAGATATATCCATTATCTGTCACAACCAATCTATACATGGCTACGGCATAAATCAAGGCTACGGCCAAAGGCCAAGAAGCCAAAGATATTTCATATCCAGTGCTGGAGATCAAAAGAAATTGTGTCTGTTTTGTGTTTGGTTTGTTAACCCATTGATCTCCCGCAACCATTTGGCTCAAGGCCCTTCTATTTCAATTGTACAGTCTTTCGACACATGGTACATTGATAAAAGGCTTGCAGACCGCTTTACAGGTATAACAGTCAATCCAAGCCACCAGGGACAATCCATCCTCCAATCATCCATATTGGCATATTGGACTCTCTCCGGAATAGATCCAGGGACCACATATACGACCTCTACTACCACAGGGTACCAGTTCCCTTCTGGGATAGGCACCCCCGGCAGTGGGCCTCACCCCCCCTCCCCCATTTTTGCTGGTGTTTCTTCAGCTGCAGCGAAAAAAGGGGTCCATCCGATGGGTTGACTTTGGCAAAGGCTTCAGTTCCTAAAGAAGACTGGGGGATACAAAAGGGCTTGCTGGGAGATTTCGTAGCGATTCCAACCCATTGGGGTGCGTCTTTGTTTGGAGTTGGTACCCCTGTTTTTGTGGGTCTAAAGGGAAAACCAAAAGGAAAACCGCAATGTTTTGGGGTTCCCTAAAAAAAGACACACCCATTTTGGTTTGGTCATCCCCTTTGCTTACCTACATATGGAATTGTACCATCTACTTTCACCAACGGTTCATTGACTACAACCATGGCTTGCATCTTGGGCAAAACACCTCACTCGGATGGTGCCCTGATCCCTCATCATCAGAAAGCTCATTCGCTCACCCAAGGCCACCCAATTGCTGTATCTGGGCAAAACAGATGGGATGGCCTCCACAGGAAACTTCAGCGGTTGACAGATTTTCCGGCTGCTTTCAAAATGCGCAAAACGCGACCCGCAAGATCTTTCCAATTTAGGTCATCAACCACCCCACTCTTTCCAGCTCCTGATTTTGCTGCTGGGGTGTGGCGCTAAGTTGGCGCCGCATTGGCCTGACGTAACCTGCGGTAGCCGTTGGAACCTGCGTGAGGGTATGTGAGTATCTGAGGGTCCTGACCATGGTTCATTTAACAGGGACCCTCTAAAATTGTGTTTGTTTTCCGTGTGGTTTCCCTTTAAAACCAGCGCAAAAAGGATACCCTCCAAAAAAAGAGTGACCCACATATCTATATATATATTGCAAGTCGGGAAACTTGATCACAACATTGCAAAACAAAAGCGTATTCTATCTCGTTGCGTTGGCTTACCTTTCCCATGATGTTTTAGCTGCCGGCCCCGGTGTTCTCTTGTCCTTTTTATGGCGCAGCCCTTTTACTTTAGTCTTGCTATCCTCTGCAAAAGCGCAGGATGAACATCGAATGTGAACTTTCCGCTGTGAGTGTCTGCCGCTTGTTGCTTGGGAATCCCAAGGTCCGAGCCAAGGGCGCTTCGGCCTCAGGAAACTGCCCAGAGATCTGTCATTTGTTTGAGAAAGGGCTCCGAAAACCTTTCTGAGGCTCAACTGTGGAAGGCATGACATTTGCAGCTTGCGTTGCATCCGATACTGATTTAGAGCCATTGCAAGGGGAGCCATGGGAGTGTTCTAATAGAGACTAAGTCTTATAGTTACTATTAAATTGCAGCTCCGCTTGCCATGGCTCTGAAGGGCTCTGAACCAGACAGTGACATGATTCTGAGTGGGTCAGGGGTTCCCAATGTCTTTCCGGACTCCAAACATCAATCACGCCTTCCGGTCGGCACACCTTATTCTGGACACGTCCGACTCCGTTGTCTGTGTGTTTCCGGCGCACAATGGCTGCCAGGAATATGGATCGTAGAGATCGTAGAACAAAGGTTGTCCCACTCCGAGGACTCCCTCGGGCCTGCGCTACAGATTCAGCGCTGAATCCTACGGCTGGCATGACTGGAGCCCCAGCCAGCACACAACCTAAGCTCCAGCTCATGCGGCCCGGAACCTCAGATCTGCACAGACGGTGGAAGCACGTAACTGCGACAAAGCTGCCACGAAGCTTGCACATCCAGGCCACGCCAAAGATTCGGGCCGAACTGAATGGTTCAGGGCTGCGCAAGTCTTGGGAACATCTTGTCTGCCAAACGTGAGAGTCTACGGTGTATGGCAGCAACGGTCGGGCAATGAAACACGTAGCGCCAAATCGAGGGCTGCCCGCGCAACGCAACAAAAACACATTCACGACTTGGGCACTGTAAGATGCGCATGCAGCCGCTTACTCAAACGCTTCTTAAACCAGCATGCCTTTCGGAGCACTTCTTTACACACTCGAATGCGCATGCACAATTGCAAAGGTTGCGCTACGTCGGTAACTCTGCCCCGATCACAACAAGACCGCTCAGGCAGCCTGCATAATCTGCGAAGATAATAGCAGCCGAGGCTGGCATGGGGCAGGAAATGAAATGCAAGGCTCCTGCATTCAAGGCAACGTTCCAAATCCAGAGCTGGTCAACGGGCTGGTGAAAGGGCTAGTCAAACCCAGCGGCACTGCCTGTTCACAATGGGCTCATACCAGTGAGTTCAGGGCCTGATGCTGCAAAGTTGCGCGTCAACCCCCACTGCAAAGCCTCTGTAGGCGAGGAAGTCTGCTACTCAAACATCAGAGGTTGCAACAGCTGAGCCCGGAACGCAGCATGTTCAGTGAGGCCAAGGCGGCCCATGAAATGAGCACGACAAGCGATCAAAACGAGAGCCGGCAGGCAACCAGACTGTTCCCAATCACCCGCTGACAGCACAAGGGCGCAAGGTTGGCATCGCAAAAGTAGGGCCCTTGACAGATGGTGTTCCTTCGGTTCAAAAGCTGCTTGAATGCACAAAGCCTCCGGCCGTAGCTGATGCTGTAAAGTTGCGCGTCAACCCCACTGCAAAGCCTCTGTAGGCGAGGAAGTCTGCTACTCAAACATCAGAGGTTGCAACAGCTGAGCCCGGAACGCAGCACGTTCAGTGAGGCCAAGGCGGCCCATGAAATGAGCACGACAAGCGATCAAAACGAGAGCCGGCAGGCAACCAGACTGTTCCCAATCACCCGCTGACAGCACAAGGGCGCAAGGTTGGCATTGCAAAAGTAGGGCCCTTGACAGATGGGGGTTGTTCAAAATAAAAGTTCCTGGAAACGGCCCTTTCGCCGGCCTTTCGCGGTCCTTTCGCGGCCCCATGTTTTCCTTTCGCGGTGACAAACCAGTCCTGAAAAGCTCGTTTTCGAGCCACTTGAGCCTGTTTCGTTATGTGTCAAGTCCTTTCGCGTTCCTTTCGCCGGCCTTTCGCGATGCAGTGTTTTCCTTTCGCGCTAGACCTTCAGAGCCTCCCTTTACTTAATTTTAAGACTTGCAATTTAGAACGACTCCCAGATGGTGTTCCTTCGGTTCAAAAGCTGCTTGAATGCACAAAGCCGCCGGCCGTAGCTGATGCTGCAAAGTTGCGCATCAACCCCACTGCAAAGCCTCTGTAGGCGAGGAAGTCTGCTACTCAAACATCAGAGGTTGCAACAGCTGAGCCCGGAACGCAGCACGTTCAGTGAGGCGAAGGCGGCCCATGAAATGAGCACGACAAGCGATCAAAACGAGAGCCGGCAGGCAACCAGACTGTTCCCAATCACCCGCTGACAGCACAAGGGCGCAAGGTTGGCATTGCAAAAGTAGGGCCCTTGACAGATGGTGTTCCTTCGGTTCAAAAGCTGCTTGAATGCACAAAGCCGCCGGCCGTAGCTGATGCTGCAAAGTTGCGCGTCAACCCCACTGCAAAGCCTCTGTAGGCGAGGAAGTCTGCTACTCAAACATCAGAGGTTGCAACAGCTGAGCCCGGAACGCAGCACGTTCAGTGAGGCGAAGGCGGCCCATGCATTGAGCACGACACGCGATGAAAACGAGAGCCGGCAGGCAACCAGACTGTTCCCAATCACCCGCTGACAGCACAAGGGTGCTGTCAAACTTGGCATTGCAAAAGTAGGGCCCTTGACAGATGGTGTTCCTTCGGTTCAAAAGCTGCTTTGCACAAAGCCGCCGGCCGTAGCTGATGCTGCAAAGTTGCGCGTCAACCCCACTGCAAAGCCTCTGTAGGCGAGGAAGTCTGCTACTCAAACATCAGAGGTTGCAACAGCTGAGCCCGGAACGCAGCACGTTCAGTGAGGCGAAGGCGGCCCATGCATTGAGCACGACACGCGATGAAAACGAGAGCCGGCAGGCAACCAGACTGTTCCCAATCACCCGCTGACAGCACAAGGGTGCTGTCAAACTTGGCATTGCAAAAGTAGGGCCCTTGACAGATGGTGTTCCTTCGGTTCAAAAGCTGCTTGAATGCACAAAGCCGGCCGTAGGGCCAGGGTCCGAAAAAGCGCAGTCCTGCAGCGCCTCGTTTTGAAAGGGTGGACCGGTGTTCTTTGGCTTTTCTACGAGAACCGTGGGCAACACATCCCCTGTGTTTTCTGCGGATGGCGTGCCATTTCCGCACAGTTCCCAAACCAAACAAATGCACAACCAGCTCCATTGGGAGGTGCCTTCCGCAAATGGGCCAGTTTCCACAATGCGTTGCTTGGATGTTTCCAGAACCGGGGGGATCCCTAAACTGAGTAGGTGTTCTACGGGGTTTATGCACCCACTCAATTGAAGTCCTGACTTTTGGACATTGCTATTTCTTGCCGCCTGTGAGCTAAAGCGCCCGCGCTGCGCTCGCGTGTGGAGGGCGCCGAAACTGCCCGCAACTGCTTGATCGGCACTGCACGTCAAACTGCTTAGCTGCGCTTGAAGCGGTGCACTGTCACAGGTTGCATCATGACTGAAGCCCCGGTGAGCACACATCCTGAGCTCAAGCCCAAGCGGCTCAAGCTGCTTGGCACAAGCTCACGCGCGCGCAGGCAGCAGAAGCATGTAACTGCCCCAAAGCTGCCGCGAAGCTTGCACATCCAGGCCACGCCAAAGATTCGGGCCGAACTGAATGGTTCAGGGCTGCGCAAGTCTTGGGAACATCTTGTCTGCCAAACGTGAGAGTCTATGGTGTATGGCAGCAACGGTCGGGCAATGAAACACGTAGCGCCAAATCGAGGGCTGCCCGCGCAACACAACCTTACTCAAACTTGAGCGGCCCTAAAAGGGATCTATCAAGTGGGATCAGCACCGCGGCGAGATGCGGCATGTTTCGCCCTCGAGGCGTCGTGATGCGTCGTGATGCGTCAGGGTATTCAAACAACATCTGGCAAACAAATACTGAAACAATGTGGAAACCCTCCGGCAAGGAAAGTTCAACATCAAGCCGGTCAGCCTATGAACTCTATGGCTGGGCTGCCTCGGGCAGAAACTTGATGCATCGTGATGCGTCTTGATGCGCGCCAGAAGCGCCGTGATGCGTCTGGATGCGCGCCAGAACCCACATGATAGAACCCATTTACGGCCGCCTGACAAACGCTTCCTAAACCAGCATGCCTTTCGGAGCACTTCTTCACACACTCGAATGCGCATGCATGAGCCCGGAACGCAGCACGTTCAGTGAGGCGAAGGCGGCCCATGCGTTGAGCACGACACGCGATGAAAACGAGAGCCGGCAGGCAACCAGACTGTTCCCAATCACCCGCTGACAGCACAAGGGTGCTGTCAAACTTGGCATTGCAAAAGTAGGGCCCTTGACAGATGGTGTTCCTTCGGTTCAAAAGATGCTTGAATGCACAAAGCCGCCGGCCGTAGCTGATGCTGTAAAGTTGCGCGTCAACCCCACTGCAAAGCCTCTGTAGGCGAGGAAGTCTGCTACTCAAACATCAGAGGTTGCAACAGCTGAGCCCGGAACGCAGCAAGGTCAGTGAGGCAAAGGCGGCCCATGGATCGTAGAGATCGTAGAACAAAGGTTGTCCCACTCCGAGGACTCCCTCGGGCCTGCGCTACAGATTCAGCGCTGAATCCTACGGCTGGAGCTATGCGCAAACTTTGCATCGAGTCTACACTCACCTGCATGCACACTGAAATGTTCCACCAGGCGCATGAACCCTGAGGCATTCTGCCAGCAGCCTGAGATTTGAGGCTGTGCCAGCTGTTGTCTCTCGGTCCGGCCGCCAGCCCCCTTTTTGGACCGGCCCAGGTCACGCTGCTCCAGGACCAGCCACCTGCTGGGCATGACTGGAGCCCTGGTCGCATGACTGGAGCCCCAGCCAGCACACAACCTAAGCTCCAGCTCATGCGGCCCGGAACCTCAGATCTGCACAGACGGTGGAAGCACGTAACTGCGCCAAAGCTGCCACGAAGCTTGCACATCCAGGCCACGCCAAAGATTCGGGCCGAACTGAATGGTTCAGGGCTGCGCAAGTCTTGGGAACATCTTGTCTGCCAAACGTGAGAGTCTACGGTGTATGGCAGCAACGGTCGGGCAATGAAACACGTAGCGCCAAATCGAGGGCTGCCCGCGCAACGCAACAAAAACACATTCACGACTTGGGCACTGTAAGATGCGCATGCAGCCGCTTACTCAAACGCTTCTTAAACCCGCATGCCTTTCGGAGCACTTCTTTACACACTCGAATGCGCATGCACAATTGCAAAGGTTGCGCTACGTCGGTAACTCTGCCCCGATCACAACAAGACCGCTCAGGCAGCCTGCATAATCTGCGAAGATAATAGCAGCCGAGGCTGGCATGGGGCAGGAAATGAAAGGCAAGGCTCCTGCATTCAAGGCAACGTTCCAAATCCAGAGCTGGTCAACGGGCTGGTGAAAGGGCTAGTCAAACCCAGCGGCACTGCCTGTTCACAATGGGCTCATACCAGTGAGTTCAGGGCCTGATGCTGCAAAGTTGCGCGTCAACCCCCTCTGTAGGCGAGGAAGTCTGCTACTCAAACATCAGAGGTTGCAACAGCTGAGCCCGGAACGCAGCACGTTCAGTGAGGCGAAGGCGGCCCATGCATTGAGCACGACACGCGATGAAAACGAGAGCCGGCAGGCAACCAGACTGTTCCCAATCACCCTCTGACAGCACAAGGGCGCTGTCAAACTTGGCATTGCAAAAGTAGGGCTCTTGACAGATGGTGTTCCTTCGGTTCAAAAGCTGCTTGAATGCACAAAGCCGCCGGCCGTAGCTGATGCTGTAAAATTGCGCGTCAACCCCACTGCAAAGCCTCTGTAGGCGAGGAAGTCTGCTACTCAAACATCAGAGGTTGCAACAGCTGAGCCCGGAACGCAGCACGTTCAGTGAGGCCAAGGCGGCCCATGAATTGAGCACGACAAGCGATCAAAACGAGAGCCGGCAGGCCACCAGATTGTTTCCAACCACCCGCTGACAGCACAAGGGCGCAAGGTTGGCATTGCAAAAGTAGGGCCCTTGACAGATGGTTTTCCTTCGGTTCAAAAGCTGCTTGAATGCACAAAGCCGCCGGCCGTAGCTGATGCTGTAAAGTTGCGCGTCAACCCCACTGCAAAGCCTCTGTAGGCGAGGAAGTCTGCTACTCAAACATCAGAGGTTGCAACAGCTGAGCCTGGAACGCAGCACGTTCAGTGAGGCAAAGGCGGCCCATGGATCGTAGAGATCGTAGAACAAAGGTTGTCCCACTCCGAGGACTCCCTCGGGCCTGCGCTACAGATTCAGCGCTGAATCCTACGGCTGGAGCTATGCGCAAACTTTGCATCGAATCTACACTCACCTGCATGCACACTGAAATGTTCCACCAGGCGCATGAACCCTGAGGCATTCTGCCAGCAGCCTGAGATTTGAGGCTGTGCCAGCTGTTGTCTCTCGGTCCGGCCGCCAGCCCTTTTGGACCGGCCCAGGTCACGCTGCTCCAGGACCAGCCACCTGCTGGGCATGACTGGAGCCCTGGTCGCATGACTGGAGCCCCAGCCAGCACACAACCTAAGCTCCAGCTCATGCGGCCCGGAACCTCAGATCTGCACAGACGGTGGAAGCACGTAACTGCGCCAAAGCTGCCACGAAGCTTGCACATCCAGGCCACGCCAAAGATTCGGGCCGAACTGAATGGTTCAGGGCTGCGCAAGTCTTGGGAACATCTTGTCTGCCAAACGTGAGAGTCTACGGTGTATGGCAGCAACGGTCGGGCAATGAAACACGTAGCGCCAAATCGAGGGCTGCCCGCGCAATGCAACAAAAACACATTCACGACTTGGGCACTGTAAGATGCGCATGCAGCCGCTTACTCAAACGCTTCTTAAACCCGCATGCCTTTCGGAGCACTTCTTTACACACTCGAATGCGCATGCACAATTGCAAAGGTTGCGCTACGTAAAGGCAAGGCTCCTGCATTCAAGGCAACGTTCCAAATCCAGAGCTGGTCAACGGGCTGGTGAAAGGGCTAGTCAAACCCAGCGGCACTGCCTGTTCACAATGGGCTCACACCAGTGAGTTCAGGGCCTGATGCTGCAAAGTTGCGCGTCAACCCCACTGCAAAGCCTCTGTAGGCGAGGAAGTCTGCCACTCAAACATCAGAGGTTGCAACAGCTGAGCCCGGAACGCAGCACGTTCAGTGAGGCCAAGGCGGCCCATGAATTGAGCACGACAAGCGATCAAAACGAGAGCCGGCAGGCCACCAGATTGTTTCCAACCACCCGCTGACAGCACAAGGGCGCAAGGTTGGCATTGCAAAAGTAGGGCCCTTGACAGATGGGGTTCCTTTGGTTCAAAAGCTGCTTGAATGCACAAAGCCGCCGGCCGTAGCTGATGCTGTAAAGTTGCGCATCAACCCCACTGCAAAGCCTCTGTGGGCGAGGAAGTCTGCAAACATCAGAGGTTGCAACAGCTGAGCCCGGAACGCAGCACGTTCAGTGAGGCAAAGGCGGCACTGCAAGGCGACGCTCAAAAGCCGGAGCTGGTGAAAGGGCTGGCTAAAAACAGGGGCACTGCCCTTTCACAATGTGTTCGACATGTGTCGAATCGCATTGAGTTCAGGCAGCCTCGTGGTCCAAGAGCTGGCGCGAGATGAATTGCTCGAGGCTGCCTGTGATAGCACTGGCAGGTGGGAGAGTCTGTCTAGGCACGGCACCAAGCTGGCGGGGCTGAAGCTACCCCCTGAAGATTCCGGCGGCCGAAGCTGGCGAACGGCGGCGCTTTTTGCATCTGGCCGTGCGGCATAAACTGCCAAAGCAATGGCTCCCCAATTCGCAAAAAAAGGCAAACTCAGCACTCATAGTGAAAAGATGTGTCGGATTCCGGCGTGCACTCAGGCCTGAAATCATAAGTTCAAAGAGATCCTTCTGAAGCACTCGCCACCTGGAAGCACACGCAGGCTTGCGCATTAGACCCTTCGTAAGTCGGCGCTACTTCACCAGCCCCTCGCAGCTTGCGACTTCGTAAGTCGGCACTACTTCACCACCGCAGCTTGCGACAAGCTCATGACCGGCTGTTTGAGCAGCAGCTACGTGTCACTTTTGAAGTCGGGCCCCATGCCCGATTCTGCTTCAGGCACGCTCAAATTTGGCGTGGCTAGCGGCTAGCAACAGCGCGGGCAATCAAATGCAGTTGAACCAATGAGTGAACAAACAGGAACTCTGCGTGGAGACGCTGCCCGGAAGTCGCGTCGACCCCGGTGGGAATGGATATATCAGTTTTCAACATTGCAGAAAGCGGGCTCCTCCCACAATCTTCCCGTCAAGACAATGTGCGACAATGTGCATCTCGGGCCAATGGCGACAAATGTCTCTGCCACAAATGGCGCACATGCTGCAAACATAGGCCTATCAACCTCTTTTCGAACAGACGTTCAATTCTAGAGTGCAAAAAGACACAAGTAAGAGTCGAGTGTGTGTTTTTAGAGGATTCCCGAAAGCATCGCAAAGGGTTCTTCCGTGCGGAGCCCTTGGACCAAGTTGCACAGAGCCAAGTTGCACAGAGCCAAGTTGCACAGAGCCAAGTTGCACACAGCCAAGTTGCACAGAGCCAAGTGGCACAGAGCCAAGTTGCATAGAGCCAAGTTGCACAGAGTCAAGTTGCGCAGAGCCAAGTTGCGGAGAGCCAAGTGGCACAGAGCCAAGTGGCACAGAGCCAAGTTGCGGAGAGCCAAGTGGCACAGAGCCAAGTGGCACAGAGCCAAGTGGCAGAGAGCCAAGTGGCACAGAGGCCAGTTGCACAGAGCCAAGGTTAGGTAGAGAGCTTGCGTAGAGCTTCGGCGTGAACAGCTATGTAAGTTTAGGCTTCTAGGGCGCCGGGGTGGGAGTTTGATCATCGCTCGGGATTGCGACCCTCTGCGGAGATCGGCGTGGTCGAGGTGCAAAAACTGTGGGCTTTTTACGATTCTTGCGGTCCGCGCGCGACCCTCTGCGGAGATCCGCGTGGTCGACGTCAACAAACTGTGGACTTTTTACGATTCTTGCGGCGCCCACGCGACCCTCTGCGGAGATCCGCGTGGTCGACATCAAAAAAACTGTGGACTTTTTGGGATTTCTGATCTGCGCGCGCGACCCTCTGCGGAGATCCGCGTGGTCGACGTCAAAAAACTTCGGACTTTTTACGATTCTTGCGGCGCGCGCGCGACCCTCTGCGGAGATCGGCGTGGTCGACGTCTAAAAACTGACGACTTTTTACGATTTCTGCGATCCGCGCGCGACCCTCTGCGGGGATCGCGCTTGTCGAAGCGCTCTCGCTGTGGCGCCGTGCGAATCTGTCTTGGTCTCGGCGAACCCTCTGCGGAGATCGTGCGTGTCGAAGCGCTCTTGCTGTGGCGCCGTGCGGTTTTCTTGCTCACGCAATGGCATTTGGAAGTTGTCTCGCGGTTTGCGCGCCTGCTTTTGCAATCGCGCGGTCGCGGGTTCGATTCCCCCCCTGGTCCGCGGCAGCTCCGGCGCGAAAATCGCAACTTTTAAGTACAAACGTAGTACGCGGAGCGTACTCCTGCAGCTCCGGCTGGAAAATCGCAACTTTTAAGTACATACAGACGTAGTTTGCGGAGCGTGCTCCTCGCAGCTCCGGCTGGAAAATCGCAACCTGTAGCTACAATTATAGTACGCGGAGCGTGCTCCCGCAGCTCCGGCTGGAAAATCGCAACTTTCAAGGACAAACGTAGTACGCGGAGCGTACTCCCGCAGCTCCGGCTGCAAAATCGCAACTTTTAAGTACAAACGTAGTATGCGGAGCGTGCTCCTGGCAGCTCCGGCTGGAAAACCGCAACTTTTAAGTACAAACGTAGTACGCGGAGCACCTCCACAGCTCCAGCTGGAATTTCATAACTTCTAAGTACACGCGTAGTACGCGAACGGTGTGTGCACAGCTCAGGCTGAGCATCTTGTGCACAGATACAAGCGCCGAGCATCTTGCGGAGAGAAACTTGCACAGAGCAACGTGCACAGAACAGTTTGAAGACAGATGTCGAGCCACTTGCGCGCAGCAGCTTGCAGAGAGCAACTTGCGCGCAGCGGCCTTGAACAATGCAGCTTGCGCAGACCACTTGCGTGAGAAATCGTGCAGCGCAACTTGCGCAAAGCACATTGCGCTGAGCAGACTCGCGCAGAGCCAACTTGCGCAGAGCCAGTTGCACAGAGTCACTCGCGAAAAGTAGCTTGCGCAGAGCCAAGTTTCACAGAGCCAAGTTGCACAGAGCCATCTTGCATCGATGTAAAAAGGCGCCTCCTCGGCTGGAAGAGCACATGAAGGGAAACACTTGGGGAAAAATGCTTTCGGGCCAATCGTCCTCTAGTACCCTTTTTCCCAAAAGCATCTCTGATGCTTGGGTTTTCGTTTAGGTTGCTAAGGGAAGTGGAGAGCGAGGTTTTTCGGCTGGCCGAACCGGGGCGGAGCTTGACGCTGCGGAGACGCAGCGGGTGGACCAACCGCGGCTGGATGGAACCGGGGCGGAGCGATGCAGGGGCGGCAGCGGCTGGACGGATCCGGGGCGGAGCGATGCTGGGGAGACGCAGCGCCTGGACGGAGCCGGGACGGAGCGATGCTGGGGAGACGCAGGCGGAGCGACGCTGGGGGGATGAAGCGGCTGGACGGAGCGATGCTGGGGAGACACAGCGGCTGGACGGAGCCGGGGCGGAGCGACGCAGGCGAGACGCAGCGGCTGGACGGAGCCGGGGCGGAACGAGACGCAGGGCCTGGACGGAGCTGGGGTATGGTGAAAAGTAATGTTGATGTTTTCCCCGTTCTCGGGAATCCTTATGCAACGGGGAATAACCTGGACTTCAAAGCAGCTGTACCATCAAGCATCACACATGTGTCCCGCACTTTCCACATGCATCAACTCGACCTCGACTCTTGCAACCAGCCTTAAGGGTTTGTCTGCTCAGGTGCTTTACATGGAAAAGCTATCGGAAGATCCATCTGCGAAAGATCTATCTGCGGAAGATCCATCTGCACAAACCAGAATTGTACGTATACAATGCTGGGAACGCACACGCGCGCACGCAACTTGATTTAAACACCGCAGTTGATGAAGCATACCAATTCAGATTTCCCTTTCAAGGGGGCAAGACAGTTTTTGCGCGTTGACCAAGAGTCCCCACTGCAAACAAGCAAAGTCGAAACACACATGCCTGTGGAAAGAACCCTTTAGCTGGATAGTGAATTTGTGACGAAGCATCTTTCCCAATGGTTGCAAACACTTTCTGGCATTTCCTTTGAAATGGTCCCTGTCTAATAGACATCACAAGGGCTGTGCAAGAGTAGGTTCCGGAGGCTACTTGACCCTTGGCTTCAGAAAAAAGACAAATTTGTCGCGGCAATGTCGTCCCCGTCAACATGGGCTGTCCCCTTATCGTGGGGAAAAAGCCGGGTTTTCCGAATGTGTAAAAATACGGTGACTTTTTCCGAAAATGGAACTCCTTTGGCCCACGAAAAGCGGCAAACGTAAACCGCTTCCAAGAGGCGAAACCCAGGCTCGGGAGCTTGGCCAACACAGGGCCTCAGGCGAGTGAAATTTATGCTTCTTGTCAGACTCTTGGGGTTGGCTTAAAGGAACACCAAAAGGAACACCGCAATTGTTTGGGTCCGTCGATTCTGACACACACCTATATGAGGCACGGTCGACATTACTTACTTGCGGCCGTTTCGCTAAATAGTTTGAGAGTCCCCCATCGTTTTCCAGCGTTTTGTGTTTTCTGACACTTCTCACTCTACAAGTATTGCGGAATACAAAAGGCTAAGAAATACAAGCCAAGAAGAAGAGGAGGAAGGGAGGCCGGGAGGAAGGGAGGAAGGGAAGAAGGGAGAAAGGGAGGGAAGGAGTAAGCACAACACCAGCTTTCCAACCCCAAGCGATCCAGGCGGCTATAAGTGAGTGCGGCTGAAAACTTCAGCCTTTCCCTCACGAGTTGCTAGAATCCCCACCTTTGCATCCGCTTGCGGCATCTCCGACAGCGCCAAGCTGTCGACACATTCATGGAAACGCCCCAGGCCGGCCGGCTGGCATGGGTGAAAGTTTTGCAAAGAAAGCCGTGAACGGCACGCAGGCCATGGGGACATTGGGAACAATGTGCGGAGCGTGGCTTTGAAGATAGGGTGCCGCAGCCATTTTGAGGGTCTGCCCCGCAAAAACCTGGAAAGAAACACGCACTCAATACCGTGGGTTTTACACACGAAAATGGCGGCCTGAGCCTCCTCCGGCTCATGGTTGCCAAACTTATACCTTAATTCCCTTCATTTGTTCATTCATTCATTTCTTTCTTTTCTTTATTCATTTGCTTCATTCATGCCATTCCTTCATCCATCCATCCATCCATTGGCTCATTGATTGAATCATTTATTCATGCCATTCACTCCTTCGTTCATTCATTCATTCATTCATTCATTCATTCATTCATTCAACCAATCAATCAATCAATCATTCAACTCAATTCATATCAGTTCAATTCAATTCAATTCAGTTCAATTCTGTAAAATTCAGTTCAATTCAGTTCAATTCAATTTAATTCAATTCATTCAGTGAGCGATTCACTCATTCTTTCATCCATACATTCATCCGTTCATTTCATGCTTCGTTCATGGATGCATTCCTTCCACTCAGTCATTTAATTCATTCATTCCTTCACTCATTCCATTCTTTCTTTTGTTGCTTCATTCAATCCCTCCTTCCTCGATTCATTCCTTCCTTCCTTCCTTCCTTCATTCAATCATTCCTTCATTCATGCATCCAGTCAAGAAGTCATTCAAGCATTCGTTGCAACATTGTTTCATTCATTCGTTCATTCAACCATTCATTGTTTTCTCTATTTCTATCATGTTAATTGCATTCATTCACCCCTTCGTTTCCTTCATTTATTCGTTCGTTCGTTCGTTCATTCATTCATTCATTAATTCATTCATGCATTCATTCAGTCAGTCAATCAATCATTCAACTCAACTCAACTCATATCAATTCAATTCAATTCAATTCAGTTCAACTCCATTCAATGCAATTCAATTCATTTCAGTCAGCGATTCACTCATTCTTTCATCCATACATTCATTCTTTCATTCATCCGTTCATTTCATGCTTCGTTCATGGATGCATTCCTTCCACTCAGTCATTTAATTCATGCCTTGACTCATTCAGTTCTTTCTTTCGTTGCTTCATTCAATCACTCCTTCCTCCATTCATTCATTCCTTCCTTCACTCATTCCTTCATTCATCCAGACAACGACTCATTCAAGCATTCGTTGCCAAATTGTTTCTTTCATTTGTTCATGCAACCTTTCATTGTGTTCTTTCTTTCCATCATGTTCATTCACCCCTTCGTTTCTTTCATTTCTTCGGTCATTCATTCATGCATTCATTCATTCATGCGTTCGTTCGTTCAATCCTTCCTTCCTTCCTTCCTTCCTTCCTTCCTTTTTCGCTCCGTCCATGCATTCATGGATTCATTCATTCATTCATTCATTCATTCATTCAATCATTCATTCATTCATTCATTCATTCATTCATTCATTTCATTCATTCATTCATTCATTCATTCATTCATTGATTTCATGTCATTTCATGTCATTTCATGTCATTCATTTCATCCATTTCATGTCATTTGTTTCATTCATTTCATGTCATTCATGTCATTCATTTCATTCATTTCATTCATTTCATTCATTGCATTCATTGCATTCATTGCATTCATTTCATTCATTGCATTCATTTCATTCATTGCATTCATTTCATTCATTGCATTCATTGCATTCATTGCATTCATTTGATTCATTTCAGTCAGTTCAGTCATTTCAGTCATTCAGTGATTCAGTCATTCCATTCATTCCATTCATTTAATTCATTTCAGTCAGTTCAGTCATTTCAGTCATTCAGTCATTCAGTCTTTCAGTCATTGCATTCATTCCATTCATTCCATTCATTCCATTCCTTTCATTCCTTTCATTCATTTCATTCATTTCATTCATTTCATTCATTTCAATCATTTCATTCATTTCATTCATTTCATTCATTCCATTCATTTCATTCATGTCATTCATGTCATTCATTTCATTCATGTCATTTGTTTCATTCAGTTCATTCATAATATTTCTTATTCATTTTGTTTTGTTTATTTCATTTCATTCATTTCATTCATTTTACTTATTTTACTCATTTTACTTGTTTTTGTGAATTTGTTTAATGTATTTTTTTTTTCGTTTCATTCAGCACATTTCATTTCATTTCATGTCATGTAATTTCATTTTATTTTAATTATATTATTCATTTTATTTATTTCAACTCAATTCATTTCATTTCATTTCATTTCAACTCATTTCATTTCAATTCAATTCAATTCAATTCATTCATTCATCATTTCATTTCATTTCATTTCATTTCATTTCATTTCATCTCAGTCCATTTCATTTCATGTCATTTCATTCATTTCATTTCATTTCATTTCATGTATTTCATTTCATTTCATTTCATTGCGTTTCATTTCATTGCATTTCATTTCATGTATTCATTGATTCATTGATTCATTCACTCATTGATTCATTCATTCATTGATTCATTCATTCATTCATTCATTGATTCATTCATTCATTCATTGTTTCATTCATTCATTCATTCATTCATTGATTCATTCATTCATTCATTCATTCATTCATTGATTCATTGATTCATTGATTCATTGATTCATTGATTCATTCATTCATTTATTCATTCATTCATTCATTCATTCCATTTCATTTCATTTCAGTTCATTTCATTTCATTCATTCATTCATTCATTCATTCATTCATTCATTCATTCATTCATTCATTTTCATTCATTTTCCTTCATTCATTTATTTTCTTCATCCATTCATTCATTCATTCATTTCATTCCAGTCCAGTCCAGTCCAGTCCAGTCCCTTCCATTCCATTCCAGCCCGTTCATTCATTTATTCACGCATTTCATTTCATTTCATCTCATTCGATTCCATTCCATTCCATTCCATTTCATTCATCCATCCATTCATTCAAACACATTCATCCAGACAACCATTCATTTTTTCATGCGTGTAATTTGTGTTTATTCGTTCATTCATTCCTTCCTTAGCGTCAAAAGACCATAATAGACACTCACTGTTCTTGGATTCTCCAAATGTCTAAACACACACTCGGTAACCTGCAAGTCGAACCGCGGAAACGGAGCGTATCCCTTTTCTCCCCAGCTTCAGCTGCGCGGCGTCAATGGCTTAGTAAGCGCACTGGCGGAAAAGGGCTGCAGCAGACAGCTTTTCCCAGCCTCGTGCTGCTCAAATCAAGCACCTCCATGCGCTTTTTCAAGGCTCGCTGGAACTAGCTGCTACGAACACCTCTTGAATGCGCACTGTCATTTGCCGGCCAAGGAAAAGGGCAAGCGCTTGGCAGGCCAGCCCTGGCGGCAATCGCAGGCGCGGTGATGAGTTGCGACAGTTTGCCAAGGCGTAGCGGTGAAAGTCGAGTTGGCAATGTGCGCGTTAAGACAAAAATGTGTCGCTGCGCAGATTGTGCCAAGCAAAAGGCGGTGTCACAAGCGCTGCAAAGCCCGGGGGCCAGCTGCAAACATCCGCTGACCCGGTTCTTGCAAACAGAACACCTCAGCGAACATTGCAAGGCATCAAGCTGCGCATCCCCCCAAACCAAGAGGAGGCGCCAAGAAGGCAGGAGGTTGTTTTGGCATCTGAGCAGAAAAGAACATCAAGCCGTCTGGCTCAGCACACGCCAGCTTTGGAGAACGCGCCGTTCGCATTTGCAAAGCTAGTGGCGGGCCTCCAGACTCAAAACTCAACTTCCAAGTCACGCAAAAAGCCTAAGTTGCCCAAGCCCTTCACGGCAGCATTTCAAAAAAAAACTGTTAGTGCACTTAACACAGTTCCGGCGACTCTTTAAGCTGACTTATCTTACTCGCACAGAGCCAAAATGACGTTGCGGGCGTGTCATTTGCAAGGGATGCGAGGCAGGCTTTGGGCCGCACGCCGCCTTGAGTCAAAGGCTCAAGGGCCGCTAATCAGGATCGCCGCGCCAGCCCGTCCGTGCGTGAACAATTGAGCCGCAAAGTGTTGGCAAAGCGGTCCTTCGCTTCCAATCTTCCAGCAACGCCGGATACATTTGGAAGCCCGCTGATTGAGCTGCCGCTGCTTTGGCGTGAAAGTGTTGACACTGCCTTGCCAGGTGGGCGCTTCACACTTCGACACCATCGAAAATTCCGAAACACCAAGCTTCATTTTCAAAGTGTGTGATTCTGAAGCAGCTACAGCTTGGTTGCGATTACTTGAGAAAGGGCAAACCGACAGCTGGCACCGTTTGCCCTCAGGCGGCGGTCGCACTTGTGGCAAACCAGTCTGGCCCAAACAGAGCGGTCAGCATGCGCCCCAAAAATGCGCCAAATGGCGCGCCGCCCTTGCTTTCCTAGGTTCTCATGGGGAAAGGGCGCCGGCACAAGAGGTGTGCTTGCATCAGGAGCAAGCCAAGAGGCAGCTTCCCTGGCCTGCGACATCCTGGCGCAGCAAGCGTCGCTGCGCAATATCGCTGACGCATTCCACGCTTGAAACCTTTTTGGCAATAGACGCGCAGGGCAAAAGCAGATTTTTGATCTCACTTCGTTGGTTAATCAACGAGCGGTGGACCGCTGTCGTAAGACTGCTCTGCAAACCTCCTTTCACCTCCATCGCCGCGCTGGGAAGTGCCTGTGGCAAACTAAATGCGTCCGGCATACGCCCCACGCAACTACAAAGTCAGCACTGAATCCCCGCACTTAGCTTCGGTTTTCGAGCCTTAGCGGTCCTTCGCTTCCAATCTTCCAGCAACGCCGGATACATTTGGAAGCCCGCTGATTGAGCTGCCGCTGCTTTGGCGTGAAAGTGTTGACACTGCCTTGCCAGGTGGGCGCTTCACACTTCGACACCATCGAAAATTCCGAAACACCAAGCTTCATTTTCAAAGTGTGTGATTCTGAAGCAGCTACAGCTTGGTTGCGATTACCTGAGAAAGGGCAAACCGACAGCTGGCACCGTTTGCCCTCAGGCGGCGGTCGCACTTGTGGCAAACCAGTCTGGCCCAAACAGAGCGGGAATTGGTCACCATGCGCCCCAAAAATGCGCCAAATGGCGCGCCACCCTTGCTTTCCTAGGTTCTCATGGGGAAAGGGCGCCGGCACAAGAGGTGTGCTTGCATCAGGGGCAAGCCTCAAGCAAAACCCCTTCGAGGTTCCAAATGGCTTTGGCACTCCCCAAGCCAGAGGTGCAGTCCTTTGACCGGGCGTCCAACTTGAGGACTTGAGGCTCTCGACCGCGCCCTTAGCACAGGCGCGCGCCCACGTGTCAGGGAACGCAACGCAAACGCGCTAAGTAAAGTGCCCAGAGCACAAAGAAGTGCTTTTCGCAAAGTGGAACCTTCAGCACTTGCACGTGGCACCAAGGCAAAAACCCAAGTCGCCATTCCTCTCTTAAAGTGACGACAAGTCAGGGCCTGGAGATCGGCCGACCAGGCCCCCGGTCAAGCCGAAACCTGACTGGAAAGAGCACAAACGCAGCTACCTTAGGACACGCTTGAACAACACTGCTTGCAATCGAGACTTGCTGCTTGGCCCGCGTCTTGCTGGTTTGGAGGCGAGCGCGGAGACGCTCAAACGCAAAATGTGTGGCCAATCGAAGCACGAGCTTTCGAGTGAAGCTTGCGCAGTCGCGCAAGGGCATGTCTTGGCGCACCCCAGACGGAGTGACCGCAAATGCAGCTGCCTAGGACAGCAAAAGGCGTTCAAGGAAGCCTTCTTGCACAAGACGAGCGCAACGTGGCAGGTAGCACTTGGAGAGTTGGCAGACATGGGGTTCGCTTGGAATCCATGGGCGGGCAGCCCGCTGCTCCCTTGGATGTTGCAAGGACACTGGAAGCAATCCTTGCGGGACACCTGGATCAGTCAACCCCAAGTTGATCAAACACCCGCTGCGCCCACTTTCTTCGGCTGCGCCTCTCAATCATGCTTTTGCTTGGGGGGTGTGCGCTGGCTTGGGGGGCTGGGCTTCATTTCAGTACAACAGGCACGCTGGGCAGAAGGGTCATTCTTGCACCCTCCCTCAGGCACGCAGGGGAGCAAAGCGCGCTCACGCTGACAAGCGCAGTACAGGACAAATCAACAGGAAGCTAATGCAAGGCCACGACACTCTATGAGCCGCAAGCTCGACCCATTTCCGCACATGAACGCTTGCTTCGCTGGCATTGTTCACACCTGCTTGAACGTTGCCTTCTTGAATTGCAAACCCTGAGGCACGCCTGCTGATCTTGGCCACAGAGGCGTTGCTTGCGAGCGCGGGCCAAACGCAAAAACACTCCCAGTCCCGCAGCCAGGCGGTGACACTCCACACTCCAGGCCCCGTGGAAGCACCTAAAGCACTCCGTCGCACAACCACAGACGCGCTCAAAGGCTGCAATCGTGGCCAGCGGAAATCTCAGAACCAGCTCGCAGCTCAGGTCTGAGCAATGCTTTACAAGTCACGCCTGGCCAGGTAGCGTTGCATCGCATCTCTGACACGCCCTCATGCAGCTTGCGCGCCGTGTTTTGGAGGCGCTTCCTCTACAACCCCGAGATGTCAAGCATGGCGCCGCAGTACGCATGCGCTGGTCAGTTTTGCAGGGACGGCTGTTCTCAGCTTGACCATCAAACTCGTTGCGACAGGGCTTGAAGGGAGCAAAAGCAATGGCGTGAACCAAAGCCATGGGGCGGCAAGCCGCTGTCGCTTCAGCGGGGAGGCAGGGGATCCTTTGATACAGAGAGCCGGAAACATGAAGTCAAGGTTCACTAGCTGCCCGAGTCACAGTGTGGCTACCAGTTCCCGGCAGCGAGCGCCATCCATCTTGGGCACGCTGAGAGGTTCGGACACCCAAGCGCAAACCGAGAGGTGATGATGCTGGCCAAGTTGGTTTTGATCTGTGCTCCGCTTGACTGGACCTGCGCGGGCAAACTGGGAAACCCGCAACATGAATCTCCTTCTGCGCCATGCAAGACAGAAGTTCATCTTCACGTTCAACGACAAACCGTCACATCCTTTACAAGACCTGCGCAGCAAATAGCTCAGAGCAGCACTAGGCCGGCCCTTCAAGAATTATGGCGCGACCACGCATTGCTTGCGCAAGCGGAATGCGGGCCAGCTCAGGAAGTCAGACGTGAAGCTCAAAATTCCCACTGGACAGCAGCGAGCGCGGCGCAGCTCGTGTGGCGGCGTGCCATTGCCTAGAGGGTGAAGCGCGGCCTAAAATAAACTTGTCAAACGACCTGTGAGACGCCGTGCTGCCATTGAAGCGTTGCTCCGAGACTCAGGGGTCGCTGGTTAAATTGCAGCTCCGCCCTTGCGCCAAAACATCAGCAGCCAGCTTTGAGGATCGAATTGCATCTGGCGATCCGCTCGCACACAACATTGATCTGCCAAACAGAGGCAAAACGGAACAAGCGCGACGACACGCCCGACACGTCCAGCTTGCATTGGAGTGGTGCGCAAGCAAGCTTGCTCAGCTTGCTGGTTGCTATCTGGGCGGGTTGTGTGCTCCAGTTGCTAAACTTGTCCTCAATCGTGGTGACCAAACTGACATGAAAATTGTGAACCAGTTTGGTCAGCTGAGCAGCCAAACCTTGGCGGGAGCTGCGCAGCTTGCTCACCTGAGCTTGGGAAGGCGCAACTTGCCCACTCACGCGCTGAAGAGGCCTGAGCGCCCCGACTAGCCCAAGATCGGCAAAAGCACATTGGCGCGCAGGGCGTTCAATGCTCAATTTCCAACAGATTCCTGCTGAGCAGCGACAACTTGTAGCAAATGCCCCTTCAGCTTTTCTCGGTGGGCCACGGCTACTCTATATCACAGGGTGACAGGGATGCGCTTGCATGGGATGTTTTCACATCAAGGGTTTTGCTTGAGCATCAAGGAAGTCGCTGACACGGAACAATCTTTGCAAAGAACATCCGCTGCTTGGACGGGATGTCAGTATGCCTCCAGTTTCCAGCTGCTTCTTTTCCAACATGCAAGTTGAAAAGCAAAACATTTTGGGGACATCAAAGCCTCTTCCTGCAAGCTAGGCTTTCCCAACGCACAGTTCTGCACCGCGTTGCTCAGATGCAATCAATGGCCGGAAACACGCCTCATCGTCGCTTGCCCGCGAAAGCATCAAGGGCGCAACGGGAATGAGAGGAAACAGCGAGCGATGCCACTTAAGATCCGAAACGCGCAGTAGCAGGAATGCGTCTAGTGCGTGCCACTATAAGTTCATTTGAAGCTTCAGTCACACTTCTCTTGCACCCTCGACGGTCTGACAATTGAAGCCTCGGCCGATTTCAGAAACTCTGGGCACCTGCAAAAAATTGTTCCAGCACAGAGCTGCAGATCTCCCACGTAATTCAGCTGCAACTTAGAGTCTAGACTTCTAAACGTTGCGCGGGGCAACTTGGGCTAGAGAGAAACTGCAGGCAGTGCCGCATCAACATCACCTCGGGCAGTGTGTGCCGCTTCCAGCATGTGTTCCACCCATCGTTGCTACCATGGATCAGCGGGAACGCAGTTTTCAAACAGCCTCTTCCTCGATATCCTTGGACGCTTGATCATCGAGTCTAAACGGTGCAACATGTGCGCCACGGGGGCAAGGCGTGTTTCACGTGCAGAAGCAAGAGTCGTCAAGCGACATGCGGAGGCTTCCACGGAAACGGTTCATCAAAAAGTGCCTGAGCGGCGCGCGACTACGGCGTTAGCTGCAAGCGCCGGCGCCAGGAAGCAGCTTGAGACCATTGGCCGTGCGAGCTTGCGAACAATCCCACAAAGGCCGAAGCTGTCGAAGTTGCACTTGTTTGTTTGGTCGCTTGAGCCTTCGGCCTTGAGCAATTCTGCCGGCCGCCCCTACAAAAGTCAGCAAAGGTGGCATCGCGAGGTGTTTGTAGCCCCAACCCCCGGTAAGTAAGCGCTGCCTTGAAAGCTTGGCCAAAAAGGCTGCGGCAAACTGAAGTTTCAACCCGAGCTGGCGTGATCGCACTGCCAGGGCGTCACAGCCCGCCCAAGCTGCCTGAACAAGCAGCCTAGCAAGCCAAAAGGAATATTTGCAGAGCGGCCAGGCCCGCGAGCCTTTCCACCGGCAACCGTTCAGAGCGACCGCTTCGCGCTGTGTCGAAAGAATCCAGACAGGCCTAGCACGAGTCGAGGGCATCTCTACGGCCTGGAGCGCCGCCGCCAAACAAACGCGCTTAGCTCAGGGCTTTGAGTACCAAACGCGTAACAGTCCCGAGTGACAAGCCAATAGCGGGCGCGTGTTGAGAGAAACGGCGCAACCACTGAGTTCAAGCACAAACGGTCCAAACTAA
>CAUJNA010003629.1:405000-432500 GCA_963377175.1 Effrenium voratum
AAGGGAAAAGTGGGCGCTGTGGCTATGTCCAAGTTCACTTGGCAACGTTTCTTCTCTGATGTTTGGCGCTTGATCCGACCAAGTCGAAGAGTGGGACGGGCTATGGCTGGGGGCCTGGACGGGCTGGCCCCGTCTAAGGGGATTCACCATTGTTTCAAGGGCCACCTCCCCAGCCCCAAACGGCTTCCGTATCAGGATAGTCAGGTCACATCGAATGAAATTAAACCAAATCAAACCAAATCAAATCAAACCAATCACTCAATCAATCAACCAACCAACCAATCAATCAACCAATCAATCAACCAATCAACCAACCAATCAACCAATCAAATCAACCAATCAACCAATCAACCAATCAATTAATCAACCACCAACCAACCAACCAACCAATCAACCAATCAATCAACCAACCAACCAACCAACCAACCAATCAATCCATCAACCAATGAAACCAACCAATCAGCCAAACAATTCATCATCCACCTGCGCGCCCAACCAGCCAAGCGATCAACCGACCAGCCAACCAGCCAACCAACCAACCAAGCAAGCAACCAACCAACTAACCAACCAAACCAACCAAGCAATCAAACCGGCTAACCTGCCCACCTACCTACCAACCTACCTACCTGCCTACCTGCCTGCCTTTACCTTACCCCTTCCAACCCACCAACCTACCAACCAGCCAACAACCAAACAATCCATCCATCAGCCAGTTGATACTCTTGGCTTCATTCGGACTTGCGCTTCAAGCAAGGCGCGGGTCCATTCAAAAGAAAACAGCGAACAAAAGAAGCGTCAACAGGCAAGAGCTTGCTTGCCTGAGCATCACCTCCCCGCTTAGGGAACCAAAAAAATACCAAACAAAGAAAAACTGAAAATATGATTGGCCGCAGCGGAGCGCCCAGTTTTGAACCAAATGGATCGTTTCGGTGCCTCTGGATCTTTATTGCCCCCCGCTCACTTGAGCCAAAACACAATGTCAGTCAACACTGTAGCGTATTTGGATTACAACTCAACACAAACCAAACCCCACTCAAATCACGTGGCGCGCTTTCTAAAGGAATGCAAAACATGAAAAACAAGAATCTGCAGGGCAGAGCTTGACTACATCAGAAGCACCCCAACCCAGCACTTCCGGGGAAACAAAGGAGAACAAAATTACACACACACACACGCAAACACCCGTCGGCGTGGACGTGGTGCGCTGCCGCAACGGGCTGGCCAACGCGCCCTTCCCGCTGCCCATCCTGTGCTCCGCCGACGGCGTCGAGCCCGTGGAGCCGGGCAAGCTGCCGGACCTGGGCTTCGTGGAGGGCTGCTGCGACACGAGGCAGTCGCCCCTGAATCTGCTGCCCTACGTGGACCCCTGTACCCGAAAATCTCGCTGGCCGCGATGCTGGACATGGGCGTCTGCCGCTGGGACCACATCGTGTCGGGCGTCTCCGCGCGGAGCCACGTGCCCGCGCGCGCTGGAGCGGATGGAACCACCACTACAGCGGGAACCCCACAACTGGAGACATGGCAGACAGAGGAAGGCTGTGTGGCGCAGAGAGAGGCCATTCTTTTTTTAAAGAGCCGCAAAATCCCCTTAGCGGAACGGGCACTGCGCCGGCTCCTGGCACTCAAGCTGCAGGCGGCGCACCTCGAACAGCACGCCCCACTAAACTTGGCAGACCTCCATGCGCACGCGCCCTCTGCGGCGGGCCAATTCTGCCGGGCGCGAGACGTGCTCCCAAAAGAGACAATGATCCCAATGGATCTTGCACTTGACGTGCTTGTCTTTGCTGCTCACCTTTCTATTTGGGTCTGCAGCTCGGTGCGGGAAGCCCGGGGAAACGGCCTGTCGTCCTACTCCACCTCCTGCATCCACTGCAAGGCAGATGTTGATCCGCCTTATTCCGTCATCCTGGTAGTTGCCCGGCTCCCACAGGATGTCCATAGGCGCCTTCGCGCTGTGCGCAACCGAGTCCTCCAAGAGCATAAAGCGGCCACCCTGGCGTTAGTCTCCACGTCTACCAGCGCTAGCTTCATGATCTCGAAGCAAGGGATCGGCTTATTTATTTAAACAGCACTCCGCAAAATTTGCTCCCATCAAATCATACCGGCCGCCCTACTAAAATTGCTCTCCGCAAAAGCAGCCGGCCTTATGCGCCAGCAGCATTGCGACGATGTGGCTTGTCACACCTCTTTCAAGAAAGCAATAATGCCTCGACTTCTGGAATTGTTCAGCAGCACAAAATCCATAAGAAAAACCTTCAAACCAGGTCTCCAAAATTTCAATCGACCATCCAAGCCATTTCAACATGCTTTGAGCATCTCCGGTCTATATAACATATGCTTTAATGCTTATATGCAAACACCGGTTTATAGGAGAATTATATTTTCAAATATAAATTACTACTAAATTTTAATTCTAGTTTCATTTTTAGTTAGCAAATTTCCTCAAAATTCAAAACTTTAATTATTTTTAAATTAATATTTATTAATCCTATTTATTGTTTATACCTTTAAATAACATACAATAATTACTTCTCTATATATTTCTTCATTTTTTAAGTTTTCAATAATATATTATTCAATTATTTATTCTATATTAAATCATCTCTTTATTTTATATTTATATTATTTAATTTAACTCTTTATTCATTATCAAAAAATCTACAACTATATATATATAAATATATATATATATATTTATTTATTTCTTCCCAACAACTATTAAAGACATTAAAAAATCGAATCAATCCTCTACTATCTAAAGATATAAATAAAAATTGAAACCGGATAAAAAACACAGCACATTTATCAAACAATATTAAGCAATATCGATTTACAATCTTCTTTTTTTACTTTTCCGAATACTGCCCCGTATTGTCCTTGAGCCATCCATGTAAGCAGTATGACTCATCGCCTTAGCTTTGGAAGGAAATGTGCTTCAAGATCTCCACATCAAATCAAGCAGCCAGCCACACCAAACAACAGAAAACACGAACCGGCGAACGAGCAAGCAAACAATCAAGCAAGCAAGCGACCAAGCAAGTTCAAGCCGTCCAAGTGCTGACTACTACGGAAACCCACAACCAGCCCGCCAAGCTACATCGCGCGCACACATCCGCGGTCGGTATTTAAACAAAACACAGGCGTCGACAAAAAAGAAAGACAGCTTCCAGCAAACTCAGCCCTCGGCTCCTGCAGAGTGGTGTAGTCTGGCACGGATGCCTTGCCCGACACGCAGGTCTTGCTCACTTCGGGATTGCCTGGACTGAAGGAAGGCTTCCCAAATGGGCAATTGACAAAAAAATAAACCAATATGTTTTCAAATATATTTTTGTGTTTCTTCCCCTGCGGGAAAGTCAGTCCTCGTGAGATTAGGCAGTTCCTTGATGTCCTCCCCCACATGACTGCGCATGAAAGTCGCGCCAAGTGAAAAGAGCCAAGTCTACTGCAATTGCCGACAGCTTGGCCATGACAGCCTTGCAAGAAATCTTGCACTCACGGGCCGGGGAACAAACCAGAATCCGCTACCTTGTGGCTCCCGGAATTCAGACAGGCCAGCGCCCCGCGAAGAATGAACATCTATGAGCCTGACGGCTTGCTCCTCGCAAGCTGACGACATTTGCTGCGACGCTTGCAAGGCTCGCGCCGGCAGCATGTGGTCACGGCCACTGCCGGTGGCGTCCGTAGCAAATGCCTGGGAACTCAGTAAAACACTCAAAAGGAACTCGCGTACTTGGACGCCCCTTGCAAAGTGCAACCAATTCAAGCATCATTCCACTTCATCTTTTTCCGACCCCTACCGTCCAATTGCAGCACCTCCAGTTGCTCGTGTTTAGCTCTGAGTTGGCTCTTGAGTGGCAAAGAAACGGCCTGGATTGAAGTCAATCTGAAAGGCCGACAGCTGACCTGACAAGATCACAAGATCTGAGGGCGCTACCTCCAAGCCCTTCGGAACTGGCACGCACCTAAGTCAACTAAGCCCCACTTTCAGAGAATGGGAACAAATGGCTCGCCTGGTGCTTTCCATGGGTAAGGGGAAAAAGGAACCCTGTTGCATACATCGAACCTTTCCAGACCCAGTTTAGCTTCTGAATGGAGACCTGGAGAATTTTGGTGCTTCCTTCGCCGAAGCTGGACACCTCGAACACAAGCCGTCAGCCAAGGCGCGGAGTGGAGATGCTGAAGCCGCCATGGAAGGAGGCGCCGCCAGACTGCTCCAAGAGCTCAACCTTCTCCTCGATGCAGGTGCTGTCAAGTGGGCCCATGGGCACACCCTTTAAAGGTGGCCACCGGTTCAGCGCTGCTCTAAACGTTGTTTCGACATCTCATGTTCCCAAACAAGTTCAAGCATCACTGCTCAGTACTAGGGGGCCTCTGTTGCTGGAAAACCAACGGTCAGCGCGCGTGATCACTGTCGCATCTGGCTCGGAAGTCAGGTAAGCGGAAAACTCATCCGCTAAGCTCTGGGCCGACGGCTGCAATGAGCCCTCAGGACGACATCGATGGAAGCCTTACAGCATGCGAGCGGGATGCGTGGTCGAGCAGACTCATCCTGTTGGCTACATGAAGCCCCTTGAAATTTCTACACAATTTAGCCGACAATGCAACGGAGTTAAACCATGCGCCAGACTTTGAGGAGCTGGCAGTAGCGGTCCATGTCCACAATCGTCACGTGGGTGAAGACTTCATCATCCACAGCCTGGCTAACTAACAATATTCATTGGATGGCTTGCTTCTTAAACAGGTCCTGGACGAGGACGGGCTGAGGTTTCAAGAATGTGGGTGCATTTTCCAGCCGTGCAACACATGAGCAGCTTGACCCGCGTACACCTATGCCAATGATGCTGACTCGCCGCTGCCGATAAGGATGACGGCGAAGGTGGTGATGATGATGATGATGGTGACGATAACGATGACGACGACCGTGACGACGATGATGCCGATGATGATGCTGATGCTGCTGCTACTGGTGATGGTGACAACAAGGATGATTGTGATTTTCATTTGATGATGTGTGGTTATGTTGCTTTTCATGGTGGTTATGATTGTGATGACGGTGATGCTGATGCTGCCGCTTCTGATGATGATTGTGATGGTGACGATGAGGATGATTATGGTTTTGATGATGGTTAATGGCGATTATGATGATGATGAAAATGAGGGCGATGCTGCCGCCGCTGATGACGACGACGATGATGATGACGAGGGTGATGATGCTGACGCTGATGCTGCTGCTGCTGATGATGATGATGATGATGATGATGATGATGGCTATGATGATTCTTGATTAAGATCTGCTGATGATGCTGCTGTCATGATGATGGTGATGGTGACGATGAGGATGATTATGATTAGCAGTCGGGTCCGGCAGAGCTGGGGGGGGACGTTTCAAAATATACGAGCTATAGTTATCGGTCTCTTTCCTTTCTTGACTCCGCTTCTCTTCTTCTTGCTTTCCTTCCTTCCTTCCTTCCTTTCTTCCTTTCCTCCTTTCCTCCTTCCCTCCTTCCCTCCCTCCCTTCTTCCCTCCTTCCCTCCTTCCCTTCTTCCTGCCTTCCTTCCTTCTCTCTTTCTTTCTTCCCTCTTTTTCTTTCTTCATTAACTTTCATTTTTCCTTCTTTCTTCCTTTCTTCCTTGCTGTCTTTGTTGTTTTATTTTATTTCTTGCTTTCTTTCTTGATTAATTTTCCTTTCTTTCTTTTTTTGTTTCTGTCCTTTCTTTGTTGCTTGCTTGCCTGCCTGTCTTTCTTTTTCTTGTTATTTACTTCTTTCTTTATTTCTTTCTTTCGTTGTTCTTTCTACTTACACACCAATCTCTCCTACCTATCTATCTAGTTACCTATCTATCCACCTATCTCTCTATCTCTCTCTATCTGTTTATCCACCTACCTATCTATCTATCTCTCTTGATCTCTCTATGTAGGTATCTATCTGTTTCTCTCGATCTATCTATCTCGCCATCTGTCTATCTCTCGATCTATCTATCTCGCTATCTATCTGTCTGTCTATCTAGCTCACTATGTATCTATCTATCTACCTATCTATCTATCTATCTTTTCGAATCTTTCTATTTATCTTTCAACCTATCTATTGTGTTTTTCTCTCTCTCTCTCTCTCTCTCCCGGTCTATCTAGCTATCTATCTACCCGCCTATCTATCTATATCCATCTATCTATCTAACTTATTCTTCCACAACAGCTGAAGGCTTTGGGGTCTCAGGCTCGAGGTGGTCCGGGGCGGCCCTGGGGTAAGGTTCCACGAGGGTTCGTTCCACGAGGGTTCCACAAGGTTCTGCGAGGGCTGCGGGGTGCTGCGAGCACTAAAAAGAGCAGCGCATGCTGTTGAAAATGTCACCTGAGCTTAGTATTTCAAGCGAAAGTGCTGCGCCTGCCACGCAATTCAAACACTGCGACCTTCGCGCGGCCGTGCCAATGGTCCCGTCTCCGGGACTGTTCCAAGACCGTGCCGAGACCGCCTCCGTACGGGCGTCGCAACCGAGGGTCCGAAAATCCAATTCGCGCACAGAGCCACGTTTTCTGCATCTTGCTGCCCGCCAGCAGCTCTCCTGATTTCAGCATTTCTCATTTCTTTTTCGCGTACATCCGTGCATCTATCTGTCAAGCTAGCTATATGTCAAAGCTAGCTATCTGTCACGCTAACCATGTTGGAAAGCCATCTACGTGTCAAGCTACTCATTTCAAGAAAGGTCTAGTTTCACTAGTTCACCAATGACGATGTGTCCCTTCCGACTCTTGTCCACACGCACTGTTAGCGTTGTCTGAGGCGCACAAGCAAATGTTTCTTGTCCTTTAGGTTCCTGGTCCTGGAAGGGGAAAACGGCAATGATCGTTGCGCTCAATGCCCCCTGACACCGCGCCGCGCAGGAGCTGCTGCACCGGCTGACGGGAGGGGCAGCGCACCTGAAATGCTATCATTGGAATCACGAGCGCAGAATCATTTTCACTGTCAAAGAGGTGGTGCTCTTTGCAACGCCTTTCTCTGTGGACACATGGTGGCCAAGCCTTGGCCTGCAAGCTCGCAAGTGGCAACGAAGGCGCGCCTTACGTAAAACCCAAGCGACACAAATACCGACCTTTGCTCTTCACCAGAAATATGCGGAACTGGTGGGGCCAAAAGTTGCAAGCACACGCAAGGTGGCTCATGTGCTTGAATTGGGACCTGAAACCAACTCACCCCTCAATCATACATTTGCGGGTCATAAGCAGACAAAAAATAGGGTCAATTGGGGTCCAGGAACATGCAAAAAGACCCTGCAGGGTCCCAAGCCACATTCCCACGAGGTGAAGAACTTAGCACACTGCAAGGCTGGTGAAAAAGGTGTGTATGGGGCTGCAAAGTGCACGGTCTTTTCTGAATCTCCGGCGACGCCCCACTGCATGACTTCCACATTTGCTTACGTGGGGTGGCCTATTATCTGGGAAAAGGAGGCTTCATCTTTGCGGGACTGCGAGGTTGCGTGTGCTTTCCCAAAGGGAACCGCCACATAGTCACCTTCCAGGGGCGTTTTCCACAAGGTTTCCGGGACAAATTCACCCTAACAAAAAACATGTGTGGTGCAATTAGAATTGCTTCCAGTCCTTGGAGGGAGACAAGCGGGCCAGCGAGGAAATGGGTCTCTATATGGACTTGGTTGCTGTTGGGGGTCATGCCTCATGGCACCTCTAAAGATAATGCGTAACACCTACAAGTAGCCACAGGTGAAATAACTCAAATCTCTCGTTTTTGTCTTTGGTCGCTGGGCGTTTTGTGCCTCCCCTCGGCCCTCAGCTTCCCGCTTCGCCAGCTGCTGGCCCCCGGCTTCATCGGGCCTGTTTTGGCAAGCGGAAGGCGAACAGCGAAGCCTTTGAGTCGTTTCTCGGGGCTCTTGTCCTTTCGTCCCGTGAGCCTCGCGGCCCGTTGCAATTGGGAAGTTGCCGTCGACTGATTTAATGTGGTCAGCCCGGTGTCATTTTGCGCCGTCTCTAAACATAGAATAAGCGTCACCATTTGTCAAACTTCAACAAGAACAAACACCGTCATCCCAAACTGAAGTCAGGCGCTTACAACCTGTTGAAAAGGTGCAAATCTGCGGCCCAATATAGCTGTTGCACTCTGTTCAGTTGCCGTATAATGGGAAGCCAGGTGGGATACCAGCATTCTAGTAAAGCGTGGGCGAAACCTGGGAAACATGAAAGGTCGATTCGATTTGAACGTTGACTCGCGCGTTTTTTCGGGCCCTTCCACGACCGCAACCCGCCAACTCACGCCTCCGCCGCTCGACCACGCAGCAGTGGCAGCCGCACTTCGGCGAGCTGATCACGCCCTAGCTGTGGGAATCAGGGGCATGTCCAATCGGAACAAAACTCATTGGCTGAGGTGTGCGGTGTAGGTTGGCGGCTTGGATTGGGCTGGTGGTTTATTTGATAGCAAGCATGCTGCTCGGCAAGGACTGTGTCTGATCATCCTTTCACCATGCCTTAAATCAAGGAGCTTGAGAACAACAACCCTGCCCATGCACTGCCGATGCTATTTTCCACTTGTCATTGAAGTACAGGGATTCTTATTAGTTGTACAAATCGAAGTCCTCTTCTCGTTGATGGGCTTGCTTTACCCAGAGCTCGCTCGTGAGTTCGTCAGGCAAACAAATCATCTAGGCGATGTGCGATCCCAAACATGGCACCCTACGAAAGCCGATTTTTATTGGTTCCCCTGGACCCATAGGGTTGGAAGGTTTCGTCAGCATTCCAAGTACGCGCCACTTCTCGTCCGTAAGAGCTGCCAATATCGATCTCTACGCACACGCACAGAAACAGCAACACACAAGAGCTCAGAAGGTGGACTGGAAAGCGATAGTTCCCAGCGCTCAACAAAGCCCTCGAGGAAAAGCAAGCAAACACATTTTGGGCACGGACCGTTGTGTTCTTGTGTCCACAGTTTCAGCTCCAAAGCAGGCAGGCGATACCTCCAACTTGCCTAATACTTTCTTGGGATCCGAAGCCAAATATGGGCCCGAGAAAACCTAAACTCAAAGCGGCTTGGTTTCCGGAAGTTCTTTGAACAGTGGCATGGATTGCAGAGACAATTGCCAGTCGCACAAAGCACCTCAGGCCACCGCATCATAGCTTGGGAAGATGCCTTTGGCCCGCGACACCTATCTCATGGCCAAGTCGGTAAGAGGGGACTCCGCGCCCCGAAGGCTGGCTTCCCCTTTTGATCGGCCCAAACGGGGGGAGCTCAGGGTTGCATAAATGAACGGCAGCAACTTGTACAACTTCATGTTTGGTTGAAAGGACTTCATGTCAAAAAAGACCCAAGAGAGTTGGGGATCCGCAGCTTGAAGATCAAACCCGATCCGCCGCATATGGTAACTGGCAGCTGGCTGTGCGATGTGGCAAGCTTCGGACTTTTCACTAGAGTCTTGTTGCGTAACAATCTCTCAATAGAACTCAACAGTTGCATCAGAGTTCATGGCCATCCTTTGGGTCAACTAAGTAAACTTCATGAATCCTGCTTGCCAGCTCCTTCTTTGTCATCCCTCTGAGAAGCACAATCATAGAATGGCTGGCAGTGCCTGAACTTTGCTGCCAAAGCTGGTTGACCGCGGAGCCAGTGGTTGGGTCTTATGGCAGGCGAGGCGGGAGTTCCGACTCTTGGAGTTCTGTTGGGAAAACACCCCAGAACTTTGTGGCAGTGACCCATCTCAAGGCATAAGGCAGTCAGCCTTTCGTGTGTCCTGCGTCTCCTTTTGCGCCAAATTCTTGGCGCCGGATTTCGAGATGCAGGCATCGGGCCTTCAGCTTGCTGCCCGTTGCCTCGGCTGTTCGCAAGAGCCCAAAGCCCCAAGGCAACCCGTTTTCGCAAATATCAATACTGAGTGTTACTGTTGAACATGTTGACTTCGCTTTGCCTTTGAGGGGGTCCATAGCCTGGGGGGTTGAGGCTCATTTGATAATTTGGTACCCTGTCGGGCCTTCAAATAGTGTCCTTCGCTTGGTTTCATTGACAAAAGGTTGCAGGGCTCGCAGGGACGTCACCAGAATTCCCAAACTGCTCCGAAAGTGTCTTCGGAGCCGACATGCTCACAGGGCACGCTGAAATCTTTGTGCACTGCAAATTAAGCTCCTGGAATCGATGTGCATTGGTTGAGTGAAGTGGCCGTCACCGCATTCGCCCGGGCACCCGGCTGCCACCAACAGCAGCAAGGCACACCTGGCGGGCGAGACAAGGCTCATGCCCCAAAAAATTTGGACATCGCCGCTTACCTGGCCTCAGCCGCATTGCGGGGATGTGGCCTGGCAGCGAGGCTTCAGGCTTGCCCTCTATGGAAAAAAGGGCCTGGTTTTGAATGGATCCTTCAGGGAACCCATCTGGAGCAAACAGGTTTCACCACCTGAAATTGTGCAAACTCCCACGAATTCGGATGATCCCCAGTCCTCTAGGAGAACAAAAGGGCGAAAACCCTTGGATGTGCGCAACTTGTTCTCAAGGCTGTCGCACGGGCCTGCCGGCTCTTCGTTGACCTAGGCAAAGGCATCAGTTTGTCACTGGCACTACGACCCGCGGGGTTCCAACAAGCCAGACTGACTGTGTTCTTGGAGCCACATAAGTGTGTCCAGCATGCTTACAAGTGGTTTCTGTAGGTACTGCAACATCTGCACATCAAAACACACATTATACGTACACGCACACACTCTCAACATTTCACTCCAAAACTGCCCACCTGATCAGGGTCATGCCCAGAAAACACCTTGGAGTGCTTGGGGTTTCTAAGCCTTTTCTCGATCCCGACCCCCACTCGTTGGCTATGCCCCTTGCGCGGGATCCCTTTCCGTAGGTCTCTGTGGGGGCCCGGCCGGAACCTCGGAGTACCATCAGTGGCCAGCCAGCCGAAACGGCCACGTTTTTCCGGAAACTGCCAAGCAAGCCATGGAAGGGGATGGAGGCTGAGAGCAACTTGGCACGTGAGTTCTCGAGCTTGAAAGAATGACCTTGCAATTGTTGACCCGGAGCCGTCCAGGGGGTTCCAAGAACCATCGTCGGCAGACATAAAACCAAACCGCTAGTGCTCCGTGAGATGTTTCATGGGTATGCTCACCACCCAAACCTGGCAAGAAACAAACCTCAAGCGAAAGTCTGCATCCTCAAATCTGTCAAAGCCCTGGCCCTGGGCCCTTTTCTCACCGCCAGCCATGTACAAAAACAACAAACACACACACACACATAAAGAATCCCAAAGAATCCAGTTGGGCACCTATATCCCAGCAGTTGTCCCTTGTGTGACGCCATACTCTCCAGTAGATTGCAATATCTTGGAACCAACCTGCCAGTCCGGCGCGAGAAAAATCTCGCGAGCGGCTCATTCCTCTGCGAGCCTGGGCGCGGCACCAACAAGAACTTGGGAATTGGAACTTGGATTCGTGAACTCTTGAAGGGCTCTTGTGGGGACATTGGGAAATGGCTATGAGTCAAACTGGGGATGGCTTCCAATGGTGACTTCTCTGAAATCCGCCTTCAAGACAAAGGTCGCTGTAGTCGAATACCAAGAAGGGGTCCCCGATGCAAGCACATGCCCGCGCGCATGCAACTGTCACACGCTCTTGCATTGAACTACTACCACCTGACCCCCCTCCCTCCGTTTCACTTGACAGCCCGTGTTGAGCTGTCCAGCTGACAACAGTTTGCATGTACTATGGTCGAAACTCCTGGCACGATCACAGTGACCTCAAACGGCTTCAGAATCAAAAACACGGCTCTTTTCAGGCACGGAATTTGCAATTATGGAGCTTGTGAATCACAGAGGGGTATACAGTATTGCATGTATTGCCTCCTTGGATGCAAAGGGCGTCGAATATCCATCCGCTCTACTTGTCCGCTAAGAAGCGCTTCGGGTGGGCAGCCGAATCGCGGTCTCGGGCGCCCCGACACCGGCCCGCGCCACCTTTATGCCCTGAGGCTCATCTTCTCCCTGCGCGCCAAGACTCGGAACGAAAAGTGGCGGTTTCAGTAGGATTCACCCGTCAGTAGCAACTTTGGAAGCGCAGATAAGTGACTGCCGGTCGTTAGACGAGGCGAAGGAAGGGTGCTTCCTGCAACTCGGTAGCCCAGTTTAACCTGGGTTGCCTTATAACCAAACCCGACGGGGGTCTCTCATTTGTTACACAAAGAACGTGTTTGATGCTTGTCAAGGGACCCGTGGACAACGCGCTGACTGGGCATCGACAATACTGCTCCATGGTTCTGGAGAGTTTAGCTAGCTTCGGCAATTCGCAATCCCTTGTAGCACCCGCCAAGAAATCACCAAATCTGGTTTGTTTTCCTCATGACCAACGCCACATGTTTTGTCAGCAGGTCCTTCCAGACAAATCCCGGGCTACCCAAACCAATCCACGCCCAGCCAGGGGCAGAAGCAGGACACCTAAAGCAAGAAAAACACTCGCTGAACGGCATTTGGCAGCGTGAATCTGCACTGCAGGAAAGGTATCTTGCAAAGTGTCCATTCCGCGCCACTCTGAGAATGCTACTCAAAAGCAGCGCCTTTGTTCCGGGGGCAGTGCAGGTCGATCTGAATACTGAAAGCTGGACATGCAGTCTCCAGTACCCTTTCAGCATGAGGTAAACATATCAGCACATTAGCACAATGCCTGATTCCTAACGTCTATTGGAAACTCTAGGTATTTGACGCCCTCTCCAAACTCCCGCGACCTTGCTGGAGGTGACCGCGCAAAGGGACGCGCCCATTTGAGATAACTTTTATGGTCCTTTCCAGCGCTTGCCTGGTGTCCTTCAACAGAAATTAGCGTATGTCGCCTGCCCCCCCGCCTCAAGAGCAGCCGGGAAGACTCGCTGACAGATTCGTTGACTGTCTCTTTGATCTGCACCTGGCCAGCAGGGCTCCGCATGCTCTCCAGATTGAGATGCGGTTGGTAGTATGCTGCCTGCTCTTGGCACGCGGAGTCCGCGGAGACTCCGCGTGGTTTCGTGTTAATTTCAAACGCGCTTTTCCGAAACTTTGGCGACTCATGCACCAAGCGGCTTACAGGCACTATTGCGACTCACAAGCATCAAGACTACATGGGAGCCAGCAAACCTGGATTAATTCCTTGATCGAAATCAACAAATCACAAAGAAGACACAAGACCAAACTCATCTCCTCTTATCTCGATACCAGGACCTTCTGGAGCGTGTGCAAAAAGAACGTCCGGCCTGCACTTGGGAGATGGTGTAGAGCGCAAAACACACTGCCGCCACTGCAGCCAGGCCACACAGTGCGATGGCCTCACTGCGAGGGATTTGATCTACAACACTTGACTGACATCGATATGGAGCTTGTGAAATTGGCGGAACGTGACACCCTTGTGGATGTGGAAAGAGAAATAGTTGTTCTGGGGCCAGAAGCCGTGAATCAAGTCTCTGGAGCAGGTCGATTTGTCAGTTCCCTTTGAACCTGCATCTGGGTGCAAAGGTGCAGCTCGAGAATCGAAGAAACGGGCCGCAAGCTCACCCAGACATGGAGCAGGCGGCTTCATTGGCCCTACCGGAAAATACAATGTTTGGGCAGTATTGACGTATTAGCTAGATGATGGACCGCTTTGGTCAGGGTCTTATGCTGACCCTTGCCGTCAAACCAACCAAATGCGACACCCAAAAATAAAGCTACACAGGTCAATTGGCATTTTGTGCCGAACCCGACCCACCCGGCCCGGCCAAGTGCTGCAGGACATGTTGCTTCACCTGCTACAAAGGGACCTTCAAGCACTGTGGCCAGCAGAGTGCGCCAATTCTTTTGCTCTAAGCTGGCCAGATCAGCGGGCCAGAACTACGTGCGCCAGAAGTGGCTTATCTGCTGAGCCTCAATTGTCAATTGTAAAACATCGGCTCACCTACAAGGGCGCACACATGTCACAGCAGTGGAAAGAACATTCAAAAACACCCGCACTCGCAATCACACAAGCGAAAACCATCATCAGGGTCCAACTGTTTGGGCTCTGCATTACTATGACCCAAGTTCCAAAGCGCTCGCCAAAATCACTGTCGGTACATTTGAACACAGTTGAAACAACATCCTCCCAAAGCCGTCTCGAGGTCTGAGCCGTGCCGATCACGCTGCAAAGGAAGGAGAAGCCGATTCGCTGAGTCTGCAGATCCTGCACAGCAAAATTCACACAAGGGGCAGCTGTCTTCAAGGTTTGCATTGCCATGGAATGCCCCACTCTCATTTGAAGGACTTCCAGGCTTGTCGCGCTGGACCATGGGTCATGCCCGAGAAACATGACAAGCCGATGGCTTTGCTCGGATGTGGGTCTTTTAGATTCTTTGAAATCCGAGAGGGAACGCTCAGATTGCGCCCCTGTGAAGCGATTTCCAAGAAGCAACGGTTGAGGTCCATCCGGCCCTACGCGAAGTCACCTGTGTGCACCAAAATCGGGAAGGTGCGTTTGTCCCTGACCAGCCTCGGTCTTGTCAATCATCCGTTGTCTATTTGGTGAGTGGACATGTTCCTCAGCACGACCTAGCCCAGCTCACGTTGAGAGCGGTTCAGCCAAACAGACAAAAGACAAAGCCTGAACTGTTCATTGTCAGCCCTTTTTACGATGCACCAAGTGGGGAACAGAGCTGCACAGGCTCAGTTCTACATTTTTGCTATGGTCTCACGCCCTGTTGTTTTTTTAGGCGCACACACCGTGGGTTTCCCACGCCTTGATAGAGGCGCACGTGCGTGCCACTAGATTTCTCGGAACGCATCAGCCTCTTTGAATCTTTTGCCGCTGTGAGTGCGCGCGCACTTCTGACGACTCCAAGACACACACACACACAGACATCTATAATATTAAAAACACAATACACTCATACACGTATTGGTCTGGCCACAAGGACAGTCACCTCAATCATCTCTCCCGCATAAACATCGCGTATAATGAGGACTCAATGCAAGTCCATAGCGCAAGATCTCGACGGCTTGCAGCTTAGCTAAACACAAACGATATAATTCTTTGGCTCATGCCTGCCACAGAACCAAGAAACACTTCCAAAGATTTGCAGTAGGCCGTGCACTGAGGTAGCTCAGCAACTTGTGGGTAGCCAGTTTCGCGCCTTGCTAAGGAAAGCGCACGCCCTTGCAAATTGTTCGGGACCGGCGTTCAAGATAAGGGTGGGATGTCGTGAAACACTGCCGCAACCGGATGTTGAGTAGGAACACCGGGAAGAACAAGCGACACAGTTCCACGCGCAGGAACCCAACGATCAGCATCGAGCGCTGTCGCCTCCTTGACGAAGTAGCCTGGGCCAAAGGTGAGCTGGGCCCCCAAGTATTGTGCAATGTGGGTCAAACCTGGAGACCCCGCCTCACAAATGTTTCGTTTCATACGGTGGTAAAGGTTTACTGTCAACACCAACCTCACGCTTCCACATCCCTCTTGCAGGGACCCACTCCCAAACTTTGGGATAAACACAGATTGACCAAACAGAAAAGTGTGGCTGCGGGCCGTGATGGGGAAAATATTGGGACAAGTTATCCAGCCGAGGAAGGCAAGCGGGCAAAATGCCCGGAACGAGGTCAAACGGAATGCAGTATGAGACACGGTGAATATTTGATTAGGAACTCTGCCAGGTCGCTTAGATTTGACACAACTCTTCCAGGTCGCCTATTTGGCCCTGCAATCTTTGAGTCATGGACACCCTAATTATAAACTTGGCCAACGTTTTGGCGCTCAAGTGTCTGAACCGGGAACCCCACATTTAGCACATTTAACCCCCCCCCCATCCTGATCCGACCATGAAAAGGAGGGAGCACACTGCGGTGTGCGAGGGTTATGAATCCGGGATTCGCTATCATACTTGGCCTAACTGGGTTTGATTGGCGGCGTGAGGGCTTGAATCCTCATGTGTTGAGACAAACATAAGCCAACTGAAAGCGCACCGAACACCCCGCAAACTGCCTTGCGAAACCACCGACTGGGATTGGAGTCTCCAGTGCAACCGCAAAAGAGAAGCCATCCAGCCATTGACCTCTCCATGTTCCAGAGTTGAGACAATTGGCTGCTGACGGGAAGCAAAAAGGAGAACACGAGAAGGGGTGCCCTTGTTTTCGGACAAGCCGACGGGCTTCCAGACCCAGCCAAACCGTCGTGCTTGATCCAGCTCCACCAGCTTGGAGTAACCACCAAAACTGGAAATCCCTCCGAATTCTTATTGGATCCCTCCAGCCCCCTTAACAAATGAAGCCTAGAAAGAAGCTCAACAAGCTCCTGCTAGCATATGGCCCCCGCAAACCTGAACCAATCCAAAATCAGCCCTAAACTAGTCAAAGCTCCCTCGAGGCAAACCCCAACCACTCCCAGCCAGAGATATTGCCTATCGATCCGCACTAAGCCGACGCTGAATGGCGCTGCGCGCCTTGCTCACCAAGAACACAAACAAGTACTTTCTTGATACCCCCCTTTACATTGCAATCTCCCGCATGTGCATTACAACGCAAGGAATTGCATTGAGAGATGCTCATGCTATACAACAGCGGATTGAAGGTAAAACGGAAGTTAGTGAGCTGCTTGGAGAGGATCCGAATGTTTACATGCCGCGCTTGCTCCCTCGATCTCCTGGTCTCCGCGGTCTGTTGCACGGATCAAGGGTCTCTATCGTGCAGGGTCCGCTGCATTGTTTGTCAAAATCGGCAACAAATGCCTCCGGGTTGTTGCCAAGTTGAAACGGAACGCAATATGCTTCGTGTAGCGGAATCAATCAACGCCCACGTAGACCATGTCCTGACTGCCTCCCTTGGTTCAACCAACAAGTCTCTGTGTGTGGGCCAATCGTCTGAGCACGCCCAGCTCCCGAAGTAGACCAACGACACTCTGTCCAATGGCATGGATCAAAGGCAAAAGTCGTGCATGTCCTGACTGAGGGCTTGACGACCCTTGCCAATTCCCAACCTCGAAAGCTACCGCACGCAAGAGTCCGAGCCGCATTTGTGATTGGAGCTCACCAGGTACACGAAGACCGCTGCCAGGAGCACAGCGGTTACCTTGACGAGTTCGGGGTTGCTTCTTTGAATGCCAGATTTTGCCAGAAAGAAAACATCTTGAAAATAATAATGGGCTATTCCAGAGGGCGCTATCCGTTGTTGAATGGTGAGCCTTTCTTTCAGTATCCGTTGACTACTAGGGCGGGTCTTTCGAGAGATCGGAGTCTTTTCAACCAAATTCAACACCCTAGCAACTTGAATTGGCTTTGCAATGGAAGAGAACGGGAATCACCCCTAAAACGACTCAATGAGCCCTAAATCAAGATAATCCGCTTGATTGGGCGACCCATCGGGAAGCGCAAGCGCCTGAATAATGCGCCAAGTAATCAGTAGTACTTGATATTACTGATATGTGCGATTGCACCTGCAAGGTACATGGGGCCAGCAGGCTGGACAGAACACTAAACAGCAGGTTGAAACGGTTTGCCGCTACTATTCCACGCGCAGGCAGGATTCAATCACCAAACGTCACCCCACAGCCCCACATTGACTACGCGAACTCCTTTTTCTGTCCGCGAGAGGCCAAGGATTGAATCCCTTCACACTGCAATTTCGGCGACTATGTAGGGAAACAACCACATAGCATTACTTGCATCGGAATCGGCGCAAGGTCGCACCAACTCTGCGCACTTGCGTGCACGCACGCTTTGGCCATTTCCGAATTAATACAATCACTTCCACTGCAAACGTGTTGAATCTTTAGAGTCCCCATAAAGTCAGGCATAAATCGATTGAACATGAACTGGTCACGCGCAAATGGAAGATGCTGACCATCTCAGTCTGGCCCTTGGATCACAAGCGCAGTGCAGATCTGAAAGAGCTTGCACAGGCCAATCAGCCTGGAGGATCGATCGGTGGCATTCGCGACCAAACTGCACAAACTGCGATTCGCGAGCTGAACAAGCAAGAAATAGTTGAATTTTATTACCTCTATCATCGCGAGCTCATGATGAGTTGCGCTTCAAGCACCATATTTTCTTCTACCCAAACGAATATCCACACCGCCCTTTTCTGGAGATGTGCCTCAACAACTTCGGGGTTAACAAAGTTGGGGTATACAAGAGCTATATACTTGGGGAACGATCCCAGGAGCACCTGATTGGCTTCCTTGATTCATCTGCTCGGGCGGTAAACAAAACAACAACAAACCTATCAAAGTCTTTGGGGGATGGTCCCTTGCCGGTCGGTATCTTTTAAGTTCTAAAACCGGTCTTTGCATACGGCGAACAATCATCCTGAAGAGGGAATGCCGGGCAGGTTTCCTGGAGGGCATTCATTGCTAAAGCCTTCAGAAGGCCTTTTCAAGGTCGCTTTGCCACAGTCTCTCTTTAGTGGTGACAGGCTTGAGGCTGTTCCCCCAATTTTGCAGTGGTGGTTCACTCTTTGCCATAGTGATTTGATAAATAACCGACTGTGCAACCGGGAGTGCTCCAATGCTCGCTTTTCGACCATCTCAAACAGTTGCCAGGACGTCCCCAACTAGGCGACCACTACCCAGAAAAATCTGCGACACGCCAATCATTCCAAAAATGACTCAACTCACACAGACACAAATGAAAGAATGCCTCAGGGATCTGGTCTCGTTCTCAGCTACTCGCTCCGCATAACGCATGCAAACAAACCATGTGGCAGCTAGGCAACAGGGTGAAAACAAAAGACAGAAAACACATCAAGTCAACATCCAGCTGACACTGGGCCCCCTTATATTCTGGTGTTTCCAAACATCGGGCGCCCAAAAACGGTTGGCTTCCTTTTGGTTTCCTTTGAGCTGAGCACCATCGGAGCATTCAACTGTTCTCCGCTTCAGCAACAGCAACAGGGTTCGTTCCCCAGATTTGACATCAACCCGCCAAAGCGGCGTCTCGCTTCAAACATCGGCCTTTCCGAGGGGGCAAGGTTTCAAGCAAAAAGCAAACACCAGTTGGGGGGTGATCGCCCGATCCGAAACCCCCGGCCTTCACTCGGAGTCAGAGCTGGACCCGGAATCCATGGGCATGTTGCCAATGAGCCCGCCCATGCCGAAGCACAGCACGCAGCAGCAGGCCAGGCACGGGAAGAGCGAGATGAAAAGCAGCATCCCTGGCGCATGGCATGCCCATTTTGGCATCCTTCTTATGTATTTGGCAGCTGCTGTCCTTTTCTTTTAAAGAACACAGTGGAAAAGGCCCCAGTTTGGCCGCTGTGCGCATCTCTGGCAACCCAGTCTTGACCACGCCAAAAGACCTGGAATCATGCGACTCCAGCAAGCACAAGGGCCCAAGTGTAACGCCAGCTTTCTAGCCAAAATTATGCCAAGTGCGCCCAAGTAGTCTGCATCAAGAATTTGAGTGGGCGCCCAAGTGGTTTCAACCGATACTCCCATCAGGACAGCGGCCAAGGGCGGGGCTGGTCGGAACTGCACGCGTGTCTAAAGCCAAAACCGTCTTTTGGAAACAGCTTGAACGTTGAGCTACATGTTGAGATGCGTGAGGATCTGCACGTACGTCTCTTCTTGCGGAAGGTACCAGCAAGAATAACATCTGCTAGTGTTCCTGGCGCATGATGCTGAATGAAATGGCAGGCTGGCAAAGGAAAGCTTACACCAAAGCTAAAAGCACAAACTACCTGAAATCGCTGGGTCAAGTTGAAATGTAGTAATTAGCCAAACGCTTCATCTGCGCAAACTTGCTCAACTCGCCAACCTAAAAAGAGAACACCAAACAGAGCTTCATTCTTTGGGTGTTTTTTGAGGGTGCGTACCCTTTTTCTGGTGGCTTAGAGGGAAACCAAGGCATCGAGACAAACCTGTTTGTAAGCAAGTCTCGTCCGCGGGCAAGCCGAGATTCTTGTTCGTGATTGGCACTCCCCAGTCTCAAATCAGTGGAAGGAGGGCATGGGGTTCAAGAGGCAAAGGCAATTGCCAAACCCCTCAAGACTTCACTGGTTCCAGACAAATAAACGCACAAACACACACAAACAAACAGCGACACGCCAGCAGAAACGCACAAATGCTTCTGATTCGCGGCAGGGGCCTAGGCGTGAAGCCTTTGAACCAAGAGCAGTCCCATGAAATCCGCAGGTCTACTCAAAACCACCCCAAGGAGCTACGAGGGCAGAAAGCCGCTTCTATTCAGGTTTGGGACGGTTTCTACCCTCTGTCCCAGGGGGTTTCTGGCCTCACCTGCATGGCATTTCGTCTTGTAGGCTCCAGGCCTAGCGTGGTGTGCCGCAGAGTCTGGTCACAGGTTTTGTCGCTGCTCTGGCAGTACCAAACCAGGCCAACGATGTCCCAGATCAACTTAGCGTTTCGGACGCAGGCAGGTGGATAGACACAAAATCCGGGAAGGCTGATATATATATATATATAGACGTACTACTAAACCACCTGCCCCTCTTTCAAGCCGGTCCAGCCCACTGCCTAACCCCCAATGTAATTGCATAACTTTGAAGCTGATAGCAATAGGTATACATATTATATATATATATATATGTATTCTATTGTATTTGTAGTACTATACATGTGCAAGGACTATGGCAGAGCACATTGGACACAATAGCTATACGTCAGAACAGTGCTTGAGACATGTTGGGCAAAATTGACATTTGCCAGAAAGTCAAACAGACGGACAGCAAATACATACACATGATGGAGCTCACACATGCCAAACACGCGCAAGGCACGTGGACGCACGTAAGACAGGCGTCAGATGCACGAATAGATACACGGCATGACAACTACACAGCATATTCACTCACATCTTACGCCCTTTCCTATCCAACCAAAGGGCAGTCTAAGCATAGACTAGACTAAACACGCACACACACACACACATGCACAGCCATGCATCTCACGTGGCCTTTTACTCATTGCGTGCAACCTGGAGCATGACGTGTCCAAACTTGGACAAAGCAACCACATCTTGATCAGTCGGAAATGTTCCGTTAGTCCGTCCCTGGATAAGCCCAGTGTTAGCCGAGCCTGCGGGTAAGCCATGAAAAGGTAAGTTGAAAACAAGCCAAACTGCACGAACGATATGTTGCCAACAACTGTCTCCGCTTTTTTGCGAACAAAGCCTTTAGAATGCCTGCGAGCCTGACTCAACGTCACGAACTTCTCAACATGTCTCACATGCCTTTTTCAGAAGTTGCAGGTGGCAGTATGAAGCGAGAAAATGAGAAGGTCGCCGTGCGCTAGAAGGATCATATGGGTAGGCGTCGAAAGGGCGGTGCCACACAGTTGTGTTCCTTTTGGCTTCCCTTTAAACCAACCACAAAATGGCTACCCTCAAAAGGTGGGGGGCCATTTCCCAAGGACTGAATTACAATCTTTGGACCTCACCAACGCGTGTTGAATGGGAAACTCATTGGCACCCTAAAAACCCAAAAGCGCTAAACCTAAAAGGTGATGTTTACAACACGTGGGGAGCCCAAGCCGCACCCATCCAGTCATTCCCAGTTTTCAGCAATGCAAACCGGGCGCAGAAGGGCACTGGGCGATGCGGATGGCAGTGCTGGCGAACGAGGGGGACTTGTCCCGCAGCTGCGATTCCATGTCGCTGTCCACTTCCTGAGTGAAGCAAACATGGATATGTCGGCTTGGTGGGAAAAACCTGTGGGAATCTGATATCTGCAAAAGGTCAGGTCGCGAATCGCAAAAGCCAGCAACCAAACAAGGACACATCCCTTGCAATATGGCTCAAGTAGAACCAGTCTGAAGTCTCTAGGATCCAAAGCGCCACAAAGCCATGCCAGAGTTCACCATGAATCTACGTGCCCAGAGCTAGGTTTGGAGAAATCCAACATAGAATCCAGGCTGCTTGAATTCGTGTCTTTTTGGCATCACAAAAGAGCCACTAGCTTGGCATGCGCACGTTTCCAACATCGAAATGCGGTGTTTCCTGAAATGGGCCCCAGAAATCGCGGACGTCCTCTTGCCAAAATTCCAAAATCATCCGGAGAAGAGGCCGCCTCCAAGCGGATATCCGTTGGCCAATACAAAGTGATTGAAATATTCGGCAATTCCAACATGAGGGAGCAAACTTATAACGCACAACTCAGCAGGGCTGTTTTGCGAGAGGCTGAAAGGCCCCAAATGGTGGCTTTAGCGAAAAGGTCCAGTTGGACAGGGCTACCGTGAACATCTCATCGCTCCAGCCAAATGAAGCTCATAAAACACACACACACACACACACACATACACTGGTCCCAAACAAAAGTCGATGCTGGCGCGAAAGGGACATCTAGTTGCGGGGCCAGATCATAGGGTCAAGGGTGTCTTGAGCTAGTAACCTCGACCCCTTTCATACAGCCCTACCAAGCTGCCTACTAGGAGTCTGGGGAGAGTTTCGCAAGGGTGACAGCACCTCTCCATTCGCTAATTACCTGACAATTCCCGTCAGAGCCGGTGCATGGTGGCCATGCAAATCACGTGGTTGCATCAAAGGCAATGGGGTTCAAATCCAACCCAAATCACCAATCCAAACCATCAAAAGAGATCAATGGGAAGCCGCTGGTCCTTGCCCCTTTTGAGCACCCCTCCGACACACAGTTTCGCACATCAAAATGGATTTTCAGGCGCGGCTGAGGGTCAAAGGGCTGGTTGGCCTCCTCCGCCTGCTTCTTCCGATACACGTAGGACAGGAAGTCTCTGTCGCCCTTGGCCCGCTCCTGGCCTGGCGTGTCAAACTGGCCAGATGTTTTGTTTATGGTGAGTTAGCCTTGCTTTCTTGTTTGCAACAGCCAGCCCTTAAAAGGGGCAGGCTTCAAGATTGGGAGCTCCCGCTTTGCATGGCTTTCAAGAACGAAACCTTGCGAGGGGAAGCCACGCACCTGGAGAAGAGCATTAGGCCACCCACCTGTTTAAACCACCATTGATTAAACATCCCCTTCAAAGGCGGCCATGGTTTGCTTGCTTGAAACAATCTTGCCCAACCCTTTTGAGCTTCGCAAAATGGAACATGTGAAACCCTTGTTCAAGGATAAATCACTCCTTGGAGGCCCTTTAAATCCACGCATCTGCACCTATGGACATCCCACCCTCGCTTCCATCGGCCAAAGGCACGGATGGCCAGGATCGCCGGAAGAAGCAGCAAGACCTGCTTGCCGCCTTCAACGGCAAGCCAGAGCTGCAGATGCTGATCGCACGGCTGGTCCCATCTTGTGTAGGCAACATATAAAGCATAACCTTGGCTCCGGCCAACAAATTGCTCGGCGTTGCGATTGGAAGGAACATCTTTTACCCGCGGAATCATATTTGATCGCAAGCTGGGTGTTGCCAACCGCCACCACGCCCCACTCCCCATTGCCCCCCGAAATTCGGGATGATCTTCAGTATAAGCAACTGCATCTCAGGAAGCAGGCGCTGAATCAATATTAAATCAGGTAACCCGTAGTTGGTGCTTTGGATTGGTGGTTTGGGGATTTGAACCGCTGGTTCTTGTAGAAGGCAAATGGGACACCCCCCCGCCAATTAGAGGGAAGCTAATTGACGGGAAATCCAGCATCCACCTGTGTGTGTGTGTGCGTGTGTGTTTGTCAACGCCAGGCAAGCCCTCAAACGCCCACCCTTAAAGGCCTGGCCCCACGATAAGAGTTTAAGTCTTCAGGCCAAGGCGGGTTGTTTGGTCGCGCCGTTGCATGGCAAGAGGCAGGCCGGGACCACAGCCACCAGCTGCATGACGATGCTGCCGCACAGCACAGAGGACACCACCCCGCTGCTGATGTCCACCTGGACCGCTGGATTTTACCACCAACTCGCTGATTTAAACCTCACTAAGACAGCTCCGGTCCGTTTTTGTATTTTGGGAAAATTGAGAACGAGTCGAGCATTTTGTAACATTGTGGGCGGACGGATGACAACTGGTTAGAAGGCTTCATTCTGCATTGTCCTTGACAACAAGGACTTTTCCCCCAGTTGCTTCCCATCGAACAATCAAGGGATGCAGCAAGCAAGTTGATCAAACCTTGGCCAAGTGAAGATAAACACTACTGTACACCAAACTCAGGCCGGCCGCCGCATGCAGGTTGAGCAAAAAACACATGGCGACCTAGTAAACATCACAGAGCTGAATAGTTTGCATGGCAAAACCAACATGTTTGAAGGCGCCCATGTTCCAAGCCCCGCCATGTTCTCGGTGTTCATGCGCTGTACAGGTGGTCGGTTCCCCGGCACCATGGGTTGCCGTTGCGCCATGGCGAGCGACAGGCAAGGACGCGCAGTGGGCGTCAGACTGAGCCAAGTCGCCAAGTCGCGGGCCGGAACAGGCGCAACGGCTGGAACCTGCGAGTAAACCAAAAGGACGCCCACCCTTTGGGGGTTGAACAAATCAATGTGGGTTCAGCTTGAGAACAAACTGCCGGAACATCCTTGAGGGGTCATGGCACTGAGGATCACTTGCCCTTCCTCCCGTCCTTGTTTGAACGTGATCCAAGCCGCGGCCCTCAATTGCAAACGATCTGACCTGCAGAGTTCATCTGCTTTCGTCATTGGAAGAGGTATTGGTTGCCAGTAAGAACCGTCTGAGCAGGGCTCCTCCAATGTGCTGGCCATGCTGCTGTGTTCCAACTTGAATGGGGGGTTGTTTTTCAATGTTCCCGCATCCACTGGTTGCTGGTGAGGGGGGGGCTGAATAGAATACTCTTTTCACGGGGCGATGTCCTTTCCGCTTCTCCACACCCTTGAGGCAGCACACAATGACGCCAGGGTCAGTTTTCCCACCATGCCGGTTTCGCCCACCCACAAAGCGGGTTCCCCTTAGCACACCAGCAAGCTGACAACTCGGTGACCATTCTGAGGAATCCTGAAAAGGCACACAGAATGCCACCAAGGGCAAGCTCAACCCAAGCTCCATCCTTGAAGTCAACTCCGAATGGGAAGAAGCCATTACGAAAAAGGCCGGATGAAACATACCATGAGGTCAGCAGCGCCAATTCAGTCAAGCCACCACAAGGTACCAGAAATACACCGCCATCGGCGTCTCCTGACAAACGCCAGAAGCTCAATTCGGTTTGTGATGTTGGACCAGGTTTGAACAGGAGACTTACGAACCTCTGAAACAGCCAACAACCTTTCCCCAAAAGCTCCATAGTACGCACGTCGACCAGGCCGTTTTCACCCGTCTCGATCATGAACAAAAGGGAATGCTGCCAGCCCACTTTACCGATCGCTCCAAACAATCCGGACATAGATGTTCTATGTGACAGGATAGTTTCAGGGGTAGACTCACACGAACTCTTTGGGATCCTGCTGGAACACTAAACAGTCACCAACCATGACCATTTGGAAGGCAGTAAAGGCCAACTCGTCTTCACACGTTCAAGCAGCACAAGCGATTACAACCCTGCACCCTTGTTGCTTTGTGGCTTGTCTCTTGCAAGAGCAGATTCATCATTCACCTCTCTCACACGGCGTCCAGCGAACCTTGGAAAATCTGGATGGTTAAGTTGTGGCTTGCATGACGACTTTCATGCACCACTCTCAAATAATTGCTGGCAGCTGAGCACTGGAGGCGATTGGACATCTGAAGGCAACTCTGGTCTGTTTTAATGAGTGTAGGGACAAAAGGCATCCAATGGGTTCTCATATCAGCACGTTTCTGAATGACATGGTGAGGAGACCCTGAGTTTGAGCTGAGTTCAACAAATTCCCAGCTCAGTGACCCACAATCTCTTAAGCGTTCTGTTTGGGATTGCTTGGGCGCCCCTCCCTGCTCCACCCAACCACCACCCGACCAACCCACCTGCCCACCAACCAACCAACCAAGCGGCCAACCATCCAAGCATTAGCGGGCAAATCATTGAGTATTCCCAAAGCTGGAAGGAAAGCAGCAACTACTTCTCTACCCCTTGTGTGAAAAAGGGAAGAGGCTGAAGGGGTCCGTATTCCAATGTCCCCGCCGCTCCGGTCACCATCGCTCCCCGCTTTACCAGTTCGATCCTTTCACAGTTTCCGCAAGCATCACCCCGTCCAGAGCGAAGCTTATTTCAAATGTGTCAACAGGCGACGCTTCATACGGCATAATGGGGAAATCCAAGTTTCGATGAAAGACTGTCTGTTTGTTTTGTCTACTACTAATCAGTATCACAATCAGAATAATCAATGCGAGTGTCTGTTTTGTCAAAGAGACCATCTCAAAGTGTTTAACTTCGTGGAACCTTTGGAAGGAAAGGGCGACCCCTTCCTCGGCCCTCCCCGGCATCTCCCGCTGTTGGAACCAGCCCACCAGCGCAGCCACGATGCACATGATGCCCAGCAGACCCCAGGCGCCACAGCCTCGTCTTCGGAAGGCCAAGGTCAACCGATGGGGTTCCTCTTAAACTCCGCAAAGAACACATTTGCCGTCACAAAAGGGCGCACGCAAATGATGGAGTTCGCAAAGGCGGGCGATAGAGTGAAACAGGAAGTACGATGCAGGCAGAACGTCAAACGACTGTTTTGCAAGAAAGAGCTGGCGGGAATAGAGCCGTTAACTGGTTGTCCTTCAAATGCAAAATTTCTGGTGGCTCCTCCTTGGAAATATCCCCTGACTGCTCAGTGTTTTTTCAGAGCAAACTTGAGTACTTGAGCAATGGCCTCTTCCAGCCTTGGTGACCTGGTAGAGCAGCCCCCTTCAAAAGCATGCGCACAAACACATGCACACAACAAATGCACATAACACGCAGACATAGACACAGAGACACAGAGCACAGAGACACACAGAGACACACAGAGACACACAAAAACACACGAAACACACACAGAGACACACAGAGACACCCAGAGACATTCAGAGACACAGAGAGACACAGAGAGACAGAGACACAGAGCACAGAGACACACAGAGACACACAGAGACACACACACAGAAACACACAGAGACACACAGAGACACACAGAGACACACAGAGACACAGAGATACACAGAGACACACAAAGATACACAGAGATACAAAAACACAGAGAGAGAGACAGAGAGAGACAGAGAGAGACAGAGAAAGACAGAGAGAGAGAGAGAAAGAGAGACAGAGAGACACAGAGAGACACAGAGAGAGACAGAGAGACACAGACAGACAGAGACAGACAGAGAACAGAGAGAGACAGAGAGAGACAGAGAGAGAGAGAAAGAGACAGAGAGAAACAGAGAGAGGGACAGAGAGAGACACAGAGAGAGACACAGAGAGACACACAGACACACAGAGACGCACAGAGACGCACAGAGACGCACAGAGACGCACAGAGACGCACAGAGACACACAGAGATACACAGAGACACACAGAGAGAGACAGAGAGAGAGATAGAGGGAGACAGAGAGAGACAGAGAGACACAGAGAGACACAGAGACACAGAGACACAGAGAGACACACAGAAAGAGACACGGAGACACACAGAAACACACAGAGACACACAGAGACACAGGGAGACACACAGGGAGACACACAGAGACACACACAGAGACACACAGACCAGACAACAGAGAGACACAGAGAGACACATAGAGACATAGAGAGACCTACAGAGACACACAGAGAC
>CAUJNA010003629.1:437500-450000 GCA_963377175.1 Effrenium voratum
AGGCGCCATTCGGCACGAGCTCTAGTCTTCGCCTCGGGATTGCAGCTGGCGGGGGTGGGAGAGACAGCATTAATTATCTCTGCACACTGGGCAACGGCCCTATTTCAGCAAAGAATCAGACCCTTCAGACTCCAAAACTATAGCTGGGTCCATTGAAGTGACATCCTCCCAACGTCCCCTTTTCTTTGAGATAAAGAGAAACCGCCCGCTTTTTCAGGATCAAAATGCAACCACTATAGTCACTATGCGTACCAGCGAGCCGGACCAACTCGATCGCTGCTCTGAGTCCCCCGCTTTCGGGTGAGAGCGGCACATCTGCCGCTGGAAACCCCAAAGCGGCGCAGTCGGGCGGTTCATCCGATGCTTGGGACTTCAAGTGGCCAAGGCTCTTTCTAACCTGAAGCAAACTTAAATCTTGACTTGGTTGATGGTTGATAGTGAAATAAACACTAAATATGGCGCCGATGGAAGTGACATTAACTTGTTTTGCATTGTCGCTTGAATTTGCTGCCACACAGTTGACTCAAGTGAACAATCCTCCATCAGCACCCTTTGGAGAACATCCGCTGTCTTCAGCAGTCAATCACTGTACAATCAAGACATGGGGAAGTGATCTTCTGGTTGCAAACTCTCACCTTGGCCACGGCTATCAAAAAGGCCTCAGAGAAAAAGGGGACGAAATCCGAGTTTCTTCTGATTCAGCAACAGCAGAGGGTTCCCTCGAGGTCGCCAGGTGCCCCAAGCCATCTGTGGGAAGTGTGGAATCTCAGGTTGCCTCGGCGCCGTTTTGATTGAGAGGAATTCCACGGATCGAAACACCTACCAGGCAAGATACCCCAAAAGCACAGGGGATAGTAAAAACATGGTTTTGGTTGGGATCCGCAATAAACCAATGCAAGGGGAGCTTTTAAGAGACCTCTCAGCTCGATTTTATTCCTTTGGAAGGGCCGGTCAATCTAATGGGTATGCTGAAGACGGACCCCTTTGTCCGAGCTGCAAGTATGGTTATGAAGGACTAGAAGCCAATTTTCACGAACATGCACATTTTCCGCATAAAAACCCAAAAACATCATGATCCCCGCGCCCATTTTCTGGTCGCGCTCCTGTGGTTTTTGTTGGCGGTGTGGCGTGGCGCGTTGAACGCGCCTCGCCCTGTCAGTCGTGGCCTCCTTCCCAGTGCTCCAAACAAAGATTGGCGTCGTGCGAGGTAGGTAGGCCCATCGCCCACGTGGCATTCGTGAGCGGAGTGCAGAGGGAGCTCCAACTCTGAAGCAGCCCCCACAAAAGAACACGCTCTTTGCCAGAATCGGAGCGCAGAACACGGCACTGTTGCCCTGCCTAGTGGACCCTGGGGCAATTCTCGAAAACTGGGAGCAGCCCGAGGCAACACCACTGACGATCCAGTGCCGGTATTGCACCGGAAGCTTCCATTTCATCCGGAAGTAATTCTCACGAGCATGCAATGCAACCGCGATCTCAGTGCAAGCTGCTGTGATTCCCTGGTGGCCAGACTCTGGGAAAGTTACTTCTAGTCATGTCCAGGACCGGAAGGCACAGCTGATTTGATAAATATGTTGTCAGCAAGGAACGAAGACAGTGCGGCAAGCTCGCCTGTATTGTGGGCAGACTTGTAGTATCTCGTCGAGCTAGCCTCTCCAGCTGCTTTTTGTATGCTTGCTTGCTTGGTTGTTTCTTTGCTCGTCTGCCTGCTTGTTTGTCTGCTTGCTAGGAAAAGGAACAGGCACAATGCAGCATTTGTCTGCATTTGTCCTGTATTGTGGGTGCACTGAGCAAGCCTATCCAGCTGCTTTTGTATGTTTGCTTGCTTGATTGTATGCTTGCTTGCTTGATTGTATGCTTGCTTGCTTGCCTGCCTGCTTGCTTGCCTGCTTGCTTGTCAAAAAAGAACAGGGACAAGACAGCATTTGTATGCACTTGTCCTGTATGTACTGTGGGTGGACTTGCAACATGTAGTCAGTCAAGCATTCCTGCTTGGGTGTTTGCATGGGTGTTTGCTTGGGAGTTTGTTTGCTTGCTTGCTTGTTTGCTTGCTTGCTTGCCAAAAAAGAAACTGGGACAATGCTGTATTGTGGGTGGACTTGCGTATTTTAGTCAAACGATCATATCCTGTTGTTTGTGTGCGCATGCGTGCGGGCTTCCGTGTGTTGCATGCTCGCGTGATTCAATGCTTCCGTGTTTGCTTTCTTTCCTTGCCAACAAAGAGCAGGGACAATGCATCAAATCATTTGGCATGTATTTTGTGTGCGTGTGCGTGTGCGTGCGCGTGCGTGTGCGCGTGCGTGTGCGCGTGTGTGCGTGTGTGTGTGTGTGTGTGGGTGGGTGCGTGCGTGCAGTGCGTGCCATGCTTGCGTGCTTCCCTGTGCTGCATGCTTGCGCTTCCGTGTTTGCTTGCTTGCCAGTAAGGAACAGAGACTTTGTCCTGTAGTGTGTGCGGACTTGACATATTTAGTCAACCAAGCACATCCTGCTGGTTGTTTGGCTAGTTGATTGCTTGCTTGCTTGCTTGCCTGCCAGCTTGCTTGCTTGCTTCTTGGGCGCTTGCTTGCTTGCTTGGGTGGACTTGCAATATTTAGCCAGTTGTTGCTTGTGTATACACAGGTTCTCCGCACTTAGCTGTTTCAAAAATCCTTCAGCCTGAACACGTTTGCACCCCCCAGCAAGTGCTCAGCATGTGCGGGTGTGTGAAGTGTCCCGAATAAAACAAGGAATCCTGCATGTGAGCTTATCTCTTATGTCCTTTGGCGCACAACTGGAACCGAAGCTGCGCAAGTCGATTGCTGCCCAGCCCATGGCTTCCCACGCAGATCAAACTCATTAATGTCATTGGCTCCCATTCAATATGTACTCCTATCCAGGCTTAGTTGGACCACCTACCGGTCAAACGTGACTTCTAAAATGGCTCCTGCTTGTGACCCTCAAACGTATGAACATCTATGTTTTTGGGTTGCTCAAACTGCTCTATCATCCTTGGTGCTTGTGTTCCCAACTGACCTCGAAGATATATGGTCTAATCCTTTGCCAAGCCTATCAAGCCTTGCTTCGAGTTGGCCGTGGAATGAGAAGTTCAGGACATCTTGATTCACAGCCCCCCAGTGACTGACTGTTCCAGACAGTGATCCGATCAACTCGCTGATCCGGGAGACATCTGTGCTTCATACCATAGTCATTACATGTCATTACATGTCATTCAAATTATTGATCCTGATCTGCGAAACTCTCTCTCTCTCTCTCTTTCGCGCTCCGTGGAGTGACGTGGGCTGGGCGCAATGGTCGCGGCTGGGAAGATTGCGCGCTGGCAGGGCCCCAATAGAACACATAGGTTCCAAGAAGTTGAAATCAGCTTTAGAAAGCAGCGACTGGATTCCTCCCTTATGAACTACAACATCTGCACGCTGTTTGGCAGGTTCTTACAGATTTGCCACAAGCCGGAAGGCGCTGTTCCTTCCAGACCTCTTATGTGATCTGCGCAGCCAGTATAAAAGGATTCAAAAAAGGAAAACGGACAACCTTTCTGTTGAGCATTCAGACACTGCCTGCTGCCCAAGCCGGCTTTGCAAGGGTGATAAACAAATCCGACTCCTCCTGATCAGCGCGTCACAAATCGCGACATGTCTTCTTTGCAATCTCCAAGAGGGGATTTTAGATTGCCTTCTTCACGTGTTTGGCACCATGCAGCCAAAAAACCAGTCGTCGGTGTGATTGACCACTCCTCGTGGGGACTGCCATGCTGCTCTGTACAAATCACGAAGCCGCAGGACCTCATGCAAATGGGGATGGTCTCCAAGACTCGCGCAGAACGCCGTGCGAGCTCGGGCAGGAACGCGCGTGCGCAAGTCCCGGAAAGAACCCGTAGGTGTCGGATGCATGGCCCGCTTAAAAGTTGAAATTGCGAACCAAGTAGGATCTGCCAGGGCTCCCTCTGGGCAAACCCAGCTCGTTGTCATTTCCATGTCTGCTGCGCATAGATTGGCATGAATGCAAGGCTGTTGCTTATCCTGCCCCAAAAGCGTTGACCCAATTGTGCTGCTTTCTCTTAGCCACGAAAATGGTCAAAGTTTAGATGTCCCCGCTTCAATGCCAGCCCACACATCTCCCCACGTCCCCGCCGAACCTTCAAACTAAGTCCTTTCCCAACGCTCCTGTAAGCACCATGGTCAAACTCGTGCCGGAATGGTAACCTTTAAAGGGAACTTTTACACCGGTCATCTAAACGCCGAATGCTGGCCGTTCCGTCCCCAAAAGGCCGTGTGTGTGTGTGTGTGTGCGCGTGTGCGTGTGCGTGTGCGTGTGAGTGTGCGTGGGCGTGCGCGTGCGCGTGCGGGTGCGGGTGCGGGTGGGTGTGTGTGTGTGTGTGCGCGTGCGCGTGCGCGTGTGCCAGTGTGCGTGTGCGTGTGCGTGCGTGTGCGTGCGTGCGTGCGTGCGTGCGTGCGTGCGTGCGTGCGTGCGTGCGTGCGTGCGTGCGTGTGTGTGTGTGTGTGTGTGTGTGTGTGGGTGTGTGTGTGTGTGTGTGTGTGTGTGTGTGTGTGTGTGTGTGTGTGTGTGTGTGTGTGTGTGTGTGTGTGTGTGTGTCTGTGTGTGTGTGTGGGTGTGCGTGTCTGTGTTGTCTGTGCGTGTCTGTGTTGTCTGTGTTGTCCGTGTCTGTGTCTGTGTTGGTGTCTGCGTCTGCGTCTGCGTTTGTGCGTCTGTGCGTTTGTGCGTCTGTGCGTTTGTGCGTTTGTGCGTCTGTGCGTCTGTGTGTCTGTGTGTCTATGTCTGCGTCTGTGTGTTGGATAGCACTGTCACCCGCAAACAATAACAAAAGACACCATAAGCCCAGCTTCAGAGTTTCTGATTTGACAGCAGTTTGAGCGAACCGTCCCCAGTAACTTTCACTTTGACAGCTCCAAGTACAGACTTCCAACGTGGGGCACTGCTGACTATTGCACGGGGCCTGACTCACTCTGCGTGTAGAGCTTGGCGCTACGGGGAAAGCTGATAGCGAGGAAAACCTGGAGATCCTTCGCGTCGTGGCTTTGCCGAGCTTCCGCAGGCGAAAGCCGATCGGCTGCATGTCGAGACGAGCACACCATGTGCAAACGGCTGATTGTTGCAGAAAGCCGTGGACAGGTCATGATTGAAAATACACAATTGCTTGCTTCACTTCTAGCCACTACTAAAATGCATCTTCTCTAGAAGTCAGTCCCCCGTGCTGGAAATCTGACTCTACATCTAATGCCCCCGAATACGCCAATATCCCTTTCGTCAGCAGCCGACGGCTTGCAGAATCCCCTCGCGAGTGCGAGGTGGAAGCTCAGCCTCTCGGCCCGAACTATCGAGCTTACCGGCGGAAGTCGGTTCGTACGGCGAACTTGCAGTCCAACGGCAAAGCAAGGTATCGAATTAGGGCATGTCGCCGACCTCAATGCAACGAGACAGGCCATGCGCTCCATCGCTGGTGCCTTCCGTGAGCGCTCGCTTTACAGCCTCAAAACCAAGTGTTTCTGTCGTGGGCTTAGGTGGAAAGGCACGGCACGGATGCCGAGAAAGGCAAGCTGCTAAGCCACCCTGCAAATGAACCATTCGAGGTCAGCCTCAGAGGCGCGAGCAATGCGTTGCCTACACTGGCCAACACTTTGGCTAGCCAAACAAGCTGCAGAAGCAACACCCTGGACCAGTGGGCTGCTTTCGGACACCGATAGGAAACAGCCTGGAGGTCTGAAAAGTCAGTGCTTCAAAGATTGAAGTGCTCAATAACGCATGTCCAATCCTCCAGGGGTTTCTCTTCCCGTAGCCAGAATAAGATTGAAAGGCCTCATCAGCTTACCGCTCGCAAAATCAGCTCCACCAGGTCAAGGACAGGAAGAACTCAATCAGTCAATGGGTGGGGGTAGGGGGCTTTTTCAGGCACTGACAACTGTCTTGAACTCGATGAGGCAACACGAGTCATCATCGAAACGAAACCGGTGCTGTGCAGGAAACCAGGCGTGTTGCAGGCGAAGCACTCCAAAAGCTTGTGAAAGCCAAGGAACTTGTTGTGCTGTTGACGTGCCTTGCACAATGTTTCTCTGCCAAAATTCCACTGGCAGTGCGTTGTTGAACAGTTCTCCAGGTGAGCCTGGTCTTGGCAGTTAGGACAGTCGCCATGTTTTGCCACGACAAACAAGCTATGGGCTCGCAAGATCAATCCAAACCCTGGCATGCTTGGAAGCAAACTGGTTCTGACAAAAAGAAAACACTCGCCAAGTATATGTTCTGTTTGAACAGGCTTCCATAACCATTTCCCATGACTCGCAGCAAGCCTATCTGGCACTGTAGCATCATCCGCTCATTCGCTGGGGCCTTCGTGTTCTTTGAGCGGAAACTACGAATTCTAGCACATACTTGCCATGATCAAAGCCCCCTGGTCGGATTGTGATCGTGGCTGTTTCAAACAGGATCCTAAGACCTTGTTCTGGATTCCATGACCACCAAAATTGACGCCAAGCCAGGCAGCTGGTCTTTTGAGTATGGTTCTGCCCAATGGCGTAGTAGATGAAACACACTATCAAGTACTGCTAGTCTCCCCCCGTGGAATCATTTTACTCAAATTATTTTGGAGGTCCGCAAGAAAGTGAGGTTAGCGTGGTTTCAACCTTGCTATAACAATATCACACGCACACACATTCGCCCATACATGCTGCTACCACACACACGCACACACGCACACACGCACACACGCACACACGCACACACCCGCGCACACACCTGCGCACACACCTGCGCACACGCGCACACACGCGCACACGCGCACACGCGCACACGCGCACACACGCACACACGCACACACGCACACACGCACACACGCACACAGCACACACACACACACGCCCACCACCACAAACATATACATCTGACGCTTGTGCACCAACGACAAACAAATCGCCACTCGAGGGCTGAGACCAGCGCGTTTCCGGTCGACATCTTTACACCCACTGATCCTGGGTCGCTTCGCGAGGACACGCGGCATTGGAACTTCCACTTCCACCTCCCCTCGCCATCCGGGCAGCCAAGTGCAAAGGCCTCCGGCCCAAACGCAAATTGACCAGGCCTCATTGTTGGAATCAAACTTGCGAGGCCCTGAAAGTTCACACCAATCTGGGAGATGCGGCTACAAAAGGGGTTGTCTTTGTGGCTGAACAATCCGGATTAGGATTGGCCATCCATTTGCAGCCCAGATCGCGAGCTTCGCTTTGTGGAATCAAAGATCTGAAAGGTGCTTCTTGGATGAAAGGTGCTTCTTGGAAATCCTGAACACATCCCAACAAATGTTGCGCCATGTTGCGCCATGTTGCAACTCGTGATTGAGTCATTGCCGGCCTGTCTCAGAAAAGATCTTGTTGGATGGATATGGAGGCGCCCCTGATTCTGAAACAAACGCCACTTTTGCACTCACGAATGACGATTTTGGCAATCACTCAAATTAAGAGGGATCCCCTCCGCGCATGGATGTTCAACAGTATTCTGTCCTCAAAACTAATCTCCTGTACCCCGAACGGACTTCACCTTTGCCAATTCAAACCAGCAGTTTTTGCGTAGCCAGTGGAGCCTGGGTCAAGACGCCCTGTGGCAAATCCTCTAGCCCCGGGCACTAGTACAGCACATGTACGTTACACCATTGCTGACCTGTGACCAAGCTGAAAAGAAGGAGCACTTCGCCCCTTCAACAGGAGGTGGTCGAATCTGAGTTGTTTTGAGCTGTTTTGCAAGGCGCGGCATGTCACGAATCTTGTTGCGGAGCTATGTAACTGAGGCAATTGCTACGGACAGCTCGAAAATCGCAACTCTTCAGTACGCGACTACTAGTAGCATAGAACAACAAATGTGCATTTCTCCGGCTCCGATTTGAAGGTCGCCGCTCAGCACAAGCTGAGTAACCACGAAAAGGGGGGTCGCTGCACCCGAGCTGGGGTTGGGTATGTAACGATGCGTGTAACAACCCCAGCTGGTTCGGAACAAAAGAGACAGAGTCACGTGGAACCATCCGAAGCCTAGAGGTAGCATCCCGGCATACCCATACCTTTTGAAGCTGCTGGAGAACCCGAGTTCGCCATCTTCCCCTCCCATCGAGGCCTCTTCGCGTCCACCCAGCAAGCTCAGCATTAGTTTGGCCTCGGCTGTAGAAAAACAAATGTAAGATGTGGAGTGGGCAACATCGTTTCCATTTCAAGCGAGTTGACCAAGCCAACCACGCTAACGTGCTAGTGCGATGGACTCCCCAAGCTTGAAAAATACTGGGCAAGGGAATGGACAAAAGATTGCTAATATCTATCTTTGTTTTCGCCAAACAAGTGCTCCCTTTCTGGCAGCCCCGTTGGTGTTCTTTTCAAGTCGACTATTTACATCGTAGCTCCATTTAAATTCTGAGACACACACACACCACCAAATGCCAGGCGGACTTTGGCAGGGCACAGTGCGCAAAGGAGACGCTAGCTGCTGGCTGCGCCCCGAGTTTGAGTAAAACTTACGAAACTGCAGCCGTAAAGGAAGTGGTCCTGAGCCTTGGCCCCCTGAGCAAGGCTCGGGGCTTGAAGGTCACGGTCACTTAGTCCTTGAGATCTCCTTTAATTTGCGTTCCCTTGCGAGCCCAGCATGCTTTGTGGCAACGCACACCCTGGCAAGAGCCTCAGTTGACTCGATGCTGCAAAATCAAAGGCTCCTCACCATTGTCTTTGGGCATTTGTTTGACTCACAAAACAATGCCTTCCTTTCTTTCTTGATGCATTCCCATTGTGACAGACTGCCGGGGCATTCAAACACACCATACCTTGATGTTGCCCTGCGGCTGCGGCCACTGCCGGCTCAGAATGGCACAGACCCCAGTTCAAAACCGATTTATGACTTGTTGTGAACCCGAAAAAGAAACAAGGAACAAATTAAAGAGCAATTGCTCTTTGAGTAGGCGGGCTACTACTGCCTTATCGGGAAGTTGAGCAAACCCGCGCTTTCCATTCGGGATCAATATCCGGAGACACCCACAAAGGAACTGCAGCAAGGGCCCAAGCATCTGCATTGGAGGGTCCAATGCTTTGCGCCAGAAAGCAACGCGTCCGGTGACTCGTAAATCTGCACTCATTTTGGCCAGCAAGGGTAACACGAGCTCGCCGGATGAAGGTCAAGGCCGCTTACTTCGGGATCCCTCGGTTCAGATTGTGTTTTGTTGTTCTTGTGCCAGTGGATGTTAGGGCTGAGGGTAGCTTGGCTCTCGCGAAATGAGGAAACAGGAACACACTCCGAACAGTTGGCCCTATCCATCAGATTTGCAGGAGGAACCAGTATGGGTGGCCAGGCTGAATTTTAGAACCAGTGCTTGCTGAGCATGTTGGGCAATCTCCCCCTCTGGTGCCATTTGGTGAGACTGTGACTGTCTTGCACCTAGCGCGTTAGCCAAAGGCCAGCGTTTTAGACCTTGTACTGCCACAATCAAAACCGGATATAATATAGGATGGTGTTCAAAGGAAGGGTTTGGTTTGTTGAGCTGCAAGACGCCTTCCAGCCTCGGTGCCTTAAACCCTGGCAGGGGCTCCCGGCGTTGGGGTGGTTGAGGTCCATCCATGTGCCTTGCGGCTCATGGACCTCAGACTGCGAATGGGGTGCTTTGGGTCCGATGTGGCTGCGTCTGTCTTTGAGGGGGGTGGTGTAGAGGGAAACCAACAGGAAACCACTAATGAGGTTCCCCTATTTTGAGGCAAACCTAATTCTGCTTGCCAGGTGTAGAGTCAGAGTGTTGCGCTGTCTGGCGTGCCACAATCTTTCGAATTCAGCAGCCCGCCACGAGCAGCATTTGACACAACTCCTCAGGGTTCACAAAGGAGGCAGGTCAGCTGGGATTCACTGTTGCTTGGGTCCCGCTGAATGGCAGAATCACACATGAGTGAAGTAAGGCATGAACAAAAGAAATACAAATTGACTAATCAGCTATAGGATCAATGCTTAAATACGCAGAATCACGGATGCATGCAATCGTGAACGCTTAAACAACAACGACGCACAGACTACTAGACGAAAGGACTGATCGAGAAGTAGGAAACACCACAATGCAATCTGTGTTCATACAGTTCCGCTACAAAGGCATGCGTCAATAACGCCAACACGGAATGGCTGATGTCATGCTGGTTTTATTAAACATCCAAACAGGTCTTTCAAGTCTGGCAAACACGACACACACACACACACGTATCTTGGTAAACTAAGGCTCTTCCTCTATCAAGCACAGCCACGTTTCAGGATGGTTTCGTGTGGATGTGTGTTGTTGCCTTAGGCTCTGCATGTGCGTGTTGGCCTCTCCCGGCAATGCCTTCCACTCACGGAGAGCTTCCGACGTCTGCAGAGCTTCTGATGTAACATCCAGATTCTCCAGTACAACCAAACGGATATGCCTTCTCTCGGAAGCTTCTTACGTATTTTGAAGTCTGGAAGGAGCCATGTTATAAAGGCAGCTGAGAGGAGTACCAGAACATTATCTTGATCTCGAAAATGTTTCATTTACCCCTGGTTGGAGGGGTGCAAGGACCTCAACTGATCACTGCAAGGTTTCGACTGTGACTAATCCTTTGGCTAGCCCTGGCAAAAAAGAAAAAAACGTCTGCGCTGTTTTTACTCTCCTGACGTTGTCTGCGCCGTGTCTGACACCGACTCAGTACAGGAGCTCCACCAACCACAGGGACAAGGCGTGACGACTGCCGATCCTCAGAGCTCAAATCAGCCGCCAATTGGCCCATGCTGACACGCGAATCCACGGTTACTTCAAAATCAGGATGCCTGAAAGATCTGTGCTTGAAGACTGATGGAGAAACCCACCCACTCAGAGCAATTGTGCCACAAAACCAATCCTTTGCAGGCAATTGTCGGAGATCGCCCACCGTTTGCCAAGGCTCGCTCACTTGTCTGGTCGTGGGGAAGGTGGTCCCTTCAAACGCAAACTCCTACAGAATCGAGACTGCTCAAATACAGATCTGTTGGAGTGCTCCAGGAAAGCCAGTGCAAAGGCACATACTTGCAAGCAACTGCGGTAACAACACAGGTTGTCTCGTAGACAGCACAAAGAACATACCCGGCACCTGTGACGCGTTTGATGTTTCTTGTTTGGGGGATGATGATGGTTCACTGGATTCAAACGGCACCATCGTTATATTGCCATCATTTCCAGGGCTTGATGAGCATTCCTCACCTCTCCGACGCAGCTGGACATGTTGAGCCCTTCTGTTGGCGTTCCACCCTGAAAACGTCACAGCCCAGCGTCACCTCCAGGGTCAGCTCCATAGGACCCTCCTGGAAGAAGACGTCCCCAGGCTTCAAGAGGCCTCTGCCTGCCATTTTTGTTCGGTCGGCACCAAGGAGACTCTGCTCACCTAGTGATTGTGCTGTGCAGTAAAAAGCCGGAAGCTGACACCATGGTGGTTCTCCCCTTCTCTTCGATTCACTCTGCTTGCGAACAGCAAATCTCGCACATGTCGACGCCTGCAACATCAGCCAGTGAGTAAGCCAGAATTCAGCGTCGACCAGCAGAGCTTTATTTGACGGGAAAATATAGGTTGACAGAGAAGCAAACCGGCCAAATATCCTGCTATCCCCCTGGCATCTCCTATCTGTGCAAACACAAGAGATCCCTGAGCTCAATGACAGCTCAATGGGATTGGTTCTACGCGGTATGGGTCACTGCATGTTTGTGCGAGCCAATCGGTCCCATCGGTGTGAATGTATCTAAATCGCCTTTTGGATCCTGTCTATGTTCTTCACATCTCACTATGGAAAGCTAGGGTTGGGTGAAAAGGGACCCACTCTGCAGCCCCAGGATTCCATATTTTTTGGCAAGCAACCTTCAACGCCCAGGTGAGTTCACTGGAAGCCAAGCGCCACACACAGGCACAAGCGACTGGTATAGATAGAATCATTTGGGTGAAGCCTCAATTCAATGGGTGGCAAATTAGTAAGTGCACCCAATGACGTTCGCATATGACAAGGACTATTGACTGGGACCACTTTTCCTTTCAGACCAGCAAATGCTTGGCTTTGCACTGGGACATTTGCCTGCTCAACCCAAACGGTGCTTTCACATGCCGAAGTTCAAAAGTCCAAATGCCCAACTCCCTAAATGGAATCGGAGCCAGAACAGAGTAAATTCCGGAAGTGAAGGCGGTAAGGACCGCAGTATATATGTGCGTGTCCGCGCTCACTTACCAAGGGAAGAATAGCTCGGATGGTCTGTCAGTCTACCCTCGGCTTCAACTCACCCGAACACAAAGACAACACGTTCAATAAGTTGGCTATGTGAGTTCTGAGTTGCCGAGAATGATAGTTGGACAAAATCGAAATAACCCTTCGTCCCCCCTCTTCTGCCATCTGAGTGGGCACATGTATAGGTTTGTCACTCATACTATTTGCGGGAACGCTGCTGACACTATGCCACTTGATCAAACAACGCTTATTCTTCCCAGACTTTCAATTTAACAACCAACAGAGTG
>CAUJNA010003629.1:455000-480733 GCA_963377175.1 Effrenium voratum
TCCACGCTGCTCATGGACACTTCTTAGCTCTTAGCAACAGTTCTGAGCAACACTTCTGGTCCACACTTCGGATTGACAGTGCTGAGCGACACTTCTGAGAAACACTTCTGATCCACACTTCTGATCGACTCTTCTGAGTGACATTTCTGTCAAAGACTTCTGATCGACACTTCCAAGCAACACTTCTGAGCAACAAATCTGAGCAACACTTCCGGACAACACTTCCGAGCAACACTGTTGAGCAACACTTCTGATCGACACTTCTGATCGACACTTCCAAGCAACACCTCTGATCCACACGTCTGATCGATACTTCTGAGCGACACTTCTGAGCAACACTTCTGATCGACACTTCGGAGCAACACCTGTGAGCAACACTTCTGATCAACACTTCTGATCGACACATTTGTTTGATCGACGCGTCTGAGCAACACTTCTGATCGACACTTCTGAGCACCGCTTCTGATCCAAACTTCTGATGCTTCTGGGCGACACTTCTGCGCAACACTTCTGATCGACGGTTCTGAGCAACACCTCTGAGCAACACGTCTCACCGACACTTCCCGTCGACACTTCTGAGCGACACTTCTGACAACACTTCTACTTCTGCGCAGAATTGTGAACCATGTCAGCGCCACAGCGAGAGCGATTCGACCCGCCCAATGTGCGCAGAGGGTTCGCTTTGCATTTTCAAAAAGTGCACCGCGCCACCCAAAGTGCGCAGAGGGTTCACTTTGCATTCACTTTGCATTTGCAAAATGTGCACCGCGCCGCAGCGAGAGCGATTGGACCCACCCAAAGTGTGCAGCGGGTTCGCTTTGCATGTTCAAAAAGTGCACCGCGCCCAAAGACGGAAAGCTCTAAAGTGCTTCGCCTGTCACGAAGAATCACGTTACAGCAACATGCAAGAATTTGACACTCTCGCACTGCGCGCAGAAAAATCGCGCGGGACTGTAGCGCCAGAATGATTTCGACCGATTTCTTGCAAATCTGCAGTCGTGAAAACGAGCCGATTGTACGACAGGGCCAACGAAAACGGCGCCGGCGCAAACACTATCACGCGCTTGCCAGGCAGCACCCCTGGATCGCAAACCCTGCTGGCACAGCAACGAGAACACGCAGCCTTCCAAAACACTGCGCCTGCGCAGCGAAATGACACGTCGAGCTTGAAAAGCTACGATTCGCGCACAGGGCCGACGAAAACAGCACATCACAAGTCATCCAAACTCACGCATTCTGCGCTTCCCCACTGGGAGAGCCATAGCGCAATCATACAAACGGTTGCGAACGGTTGCGGACGGTTGCACAACATCCGGCGAACAAGGCTTCACCCCCAGACCCCCAAGATGAAACGAGAACCCTATGCTACGCATTCGGGAAAAAGAAGGCAAAGTAAGGCGACGCATTGGAGAAAAGAAGGTTCCGCAAGACACTTCCTTTGCATCTGATGTTCGCAATCCAATTGGAACAACAAACAGCAAATTTACCCCCATATTGGAGGTACAATCACTGGCTCAAGTTTCTATCCACTTGGCCATGCTTCTCACTTGTCCAAAAGACCCGGACATAAACGATGTCACAACCCACTCAACATATCCTAACATGTCAAGCCACTGTGCTGAGGAAGTTCATCATCCGCCACGCATGATTAGATCGGAAAAGTGAACTTCTCAACAAATGACGGCACATGCCAAATGGACATCCTGGTAAACCTCACACCAGCAGGGCGTGAGACACGTTGCAGTGCATGCACATTCCAATACACCTCACCACGCTAACATGTTGATTAAACGTTCAAGTTCTTGCGCGCGCGCACACACACACATTCCAATGAGCCACACTTTGCTAAAGGGTTGATAACAAACGTACAACAGCATACACATCCAACGCACCTACCATGCCCACATGCTACTAAACACGTTCAAGTACACATACACATTACACCCAATCTCGCCATGTCAAAATGGTTCCGCACATGCTCAAGTGGTCCCCACTGACTAACATGCGAGGCAGCCTCGAAGCCACACCCGCCTGGGGGCATGTGCTCGAAACACAAACAGCTCGGTCCAGGAGTCACAGATTAAGAGTGCCAAGATGTAAAGCCAAACAGCAGTGCACGGGTTCCCGAGTCGTCAAACGGAATATGCGTTTTAAGATCTATCACCTTGTCAGCTTGCGCTCCTTGATGAGCTTCAAGCCAGCCACAGAGGGCGGCTCCGTCTTCTGGCGCTTGGCGTGGCGCACGGCCTCGAAGCCTGCCTCGGGAAACGGCACCCACGGGGGTCACCAGGTGTTTTGACAAGGGACTGACAAAGGGCCTAGGGCTGAAGTTCTGGAAAGGGTCCACTACAAGCCCCTTTCAGGGCCTGCAACACTTGTTTATGTATGTATAATACAATGCCTGCTTAATTCTAACGCGTGTAGCGCACAGTTCAGTCAAACGGACCTGCAGGTGCTTGTCATGTTTGCTTCTGCTTTTGGACGACGTGTGTGGGTGTGCACATGATCTATCTGTTTCCCGATGCGGTTTGACCCAAAATATCGTGGTATATTTTCTTTCTGTTCTTTTTGAGATCCCGAAGTCTTGCCTGACATAGCAGAGGTGACTCCTTTATAACAAAAACAGCAGAGCGCACACGTGGCACCATAATTGCTCTTCTTGTCGATCATGATCCTGTGTTCCATCCTTTCCGCAAATTTGGAGTCAGTTTGGCTCGCGCAAACACTGCGGTGACCAACACACTCTTCACACTAAGAGGAAAGCATGCTTCAACAACGATAGCAACGTGGCGAAGAAACATGCTATGCGCGGCAAGGATCTGGAAACACAAAAGTGCAATAGACATGCGTGGAGTTGCGCAAACCGAAGAGGAACGTGAGTTGAGGCATAGTCCACATCCGTTTGGTCCTTTACACGACTCGGTGATGTGTTTGGAAACCTCTGAGAACAACGGAATGGCCCCTGTCAGTGCAACCGCTATGCAAACAAACACTGTATGAAGGTCTACAACCCGTCCTGAGACGACAGCCACCCTCCCAAATAAGCATGGAACCCTGACACATATCCGGAAGGCTTTGGGAGAGTATTTTGCTTGAATGAACCCTCCCAATCCGTTGTTGCTTCTGCAAATGCTTTCTTGGCATGAAATTATCATGCATGGTCCCAGGGCCAAGAGACCAACATCGTATGGCATTCTGCGCTAGCGATCCACGTGGCCTTGTTGGAGTGGTTGGGGAACCCACGTTGCATCAAGAAGCGGTGAGGAGGGAAGCTACCTTTACAGTTTACCTGCTCGACCCGCATGGAGAGAAGCTACAACGAAAGCTGCTCGGAATATCAGAGCCCTCAAGGAAGGTCATGTAGCAAGATCGTGCAAAAAGGGCCAAGATTGGCTGCGGCCCAATGGCACCATGCTTGGCACCATGCTCAAAGCCACTGCAAACTGGGATGCTTCAAATGGGCATTAATCTTAATTAGGGACATCTTTGTGGACATGATTTAGGAAGGGCTTCATCTCCAACGCCTTTTGAGGCAGTTCCCTTTTGAAAGTTATAGCAAAAAAGGGCCGTTTCGCGCCACCTCCCAAGTCCTCTCTTGGTCGAGAAGCGAGCTCCACGTCCAAGCACATCATCAGAGGCCGGGCCTTGTTGTGGATCCTAAGGCCGTGGGGTTCCGATCCATCCGATCCAGACGCCCAGCGCGCCTAAACGCGGTAAAGACATCGATGATATAACTGAACATGCGGCTGGAAGAGGGAGGCTTTCTGCACCATCCCCAAGCCTCCCATATTGTGGTTCTTGTTCAGAGCCTGATCTAGCAAAACAACTCAAGGGGTTGAAACTGAAGCAACATGGGGATATCCAAAAAAAGGGACCTCCAGTTGTTTTGCATTGGCCTTCCATGATTCCGCAAAATAATAAAGCACCCGAATATGACAGTGCTTCTCAATCTCAAGTGCTTGCACGCCTTCCTGCATTGGCTGGCTTCCCTTCAAGCCAATGAAACAGAGAAAAGAGTTCAAAGCACCTTCAAAGCCTACTCAATCAAAGCGTCTTCAACCCCCTCCCCTCCCGAATGAGAGATACGAGGGCCGACTGACATACAAACCATGTGCCTCTTACCAAGCTAGCAATGTATTGCTGCTCCCGCGCCCTTTTGCCGCACCCACAAACACTACATCGCTGTGGGCTGAGGCCATGACAAAAAAACGCAACGCCGACATGAGACTAATCTGTCCAAGGGGTCCCCAGTGTTACGCCATCTCAGCAGAAAGCGTCTCTGCAGGGCGGCAAATGGGAAGATGTCAAACTTGGGGCTTTCCTTTTTTGGTTTTTCTTGATCTTGACATAAACCACCCCCAAAAAGGGTACCCTCAAAAGACACACCCAAACGGTTCTATGTGTTGACAAGTTCAGCTTTTTCAGCCGAGGTCAGCCGGTATTCAGACGAGCTGCCGGTGTGTCAGCCTGGGCACGTGCGAGGGCGACTCCCCTGCACATTCCCATGGAACCCCAAAAGTGATCATTTTCTGAGGAATCTCCTTCTGGACTCCCCTTTTTGGATTGCAATTTGCAATTTGCAAGGGAGCATGGCTCCCTCGGCTCAAGGCGCCACTCAGAAAACAACTCCACTTGCAGAGTCTCCAGGAAACCCTTGAGCTCTGGAACACAACTCGCAAAAGCTTATTTGACATGCACGCCGACGGATTCTAGCTCCCTCGACTCCGGGTGCCCTCGAATGATTGTTGCTGCTATTGATCACGCGCGAACCAGCAAGCAATCACCAGCTGCTCAGGTTGACACAGGACCCAGCACTTAGCGACGACTGACCAGGCCAGCTCAAACATGCAAGCGTGGCAGGATTTTGCTTTCAAACAACAACTATGATTGCCTGGCTAATACGCCGTGCACCCGCCTGAGCAATAGGTTGGGCAACTGAGCCATATGTTGACATATCTACCGTTTCGTCATTCGAGTCCAACATGAACACGTGGGATTGTTCAGAAAGCGCTGGCCTCTTTAAGTTATGTTTGGACTGCAGCGGCTGGCACACTCGCAAATAGACCTTTGGCTGGCCGCGGCAAGCGTGGAGAAAACAAATGTTGAATGCCTTTCCCAATAGCTAAGCACCACTGACACTCAACGCACACTGGCTTTTTCAGCCCATGGTTCATTAGTGGGGGGATGTCCCATTTCAACTAGGGCCTAATTAGGAAGTCCGTGTCTGAGGGCTGCAGCATTGCAACTGATTAACTGGGTCCAAACACCAGGAAAGTAAAAGCTCACTTGGGTGCAAACTCGCACTACACCGAGCCTGGATTGTAGGAAACGCGCACGGAGACAATCCAGCGGAGATGCAAGTCGGGGCGGCAGCAATCACAGGACCCATACATGCGTCAGGTAACCCATATTCAATAGCATAAACTGGTGCAGGAGAGGGAACATCATACATTAAACAATGCCGACCGCTGTGCAGTTGAACAATTCATTTGACATGTTGATCAGATGTGATTGATAGATGCGCGCAAACATCAAGTTTGCCATCTAACGTGGAGCAAACATGTTACGTAGACGTTCCCCGGTGTATTGACTCTCGTTCGGGCTCTGGACTGTCATCTCTCGTCCCAAGCCCTAAATTGGGCTCGAAGCACCGGCCATTCCAAAGCGCTCGGGTCAAGGGGCGTGCAGTTGCCGTGGTCCCCGTACCGCACCTCCCCGACCTGTAGCAGGTCGTCCATCGGTGCCTAGCGTCAGGAAACGGCATCCGCAATCCGCTTTACAGTTGTATCCAATTCGAAATTGGGGCCCCTTGGTGGACATCATTTAGGTGGGGAGTTATGTCCACCCACTTTCGGAGGGTAATCAGTTAAGTTCATAGCCGCTAATGCTTTTTCCATTTCAGGAAGCGGACTCTGCCCGGGAAAGGAGCTGAGGGAATGACATCTTCTGGAGATCCTTTTGTGAGAACGCCAAGCGGCCCGACCCGGCTTAATCTTGGACAGACACGTTGCACAGAATGGCGTGTCAAGCTCAAAACGTTGCTGGGAAGCCCAAAGAGATCCGTCAAAGTGGGTATGTACAATCACACTGATTGAAATATCAGGTTGTGAAAAGCTCGACTTGAGCTTTTGCTCTTGCTCCAGCTACTAAACAAAAACAACGAGTGAAGGTCAGCTGAGAAACCAAACGGCGCTCTCGTGACCCAAGCAAGTTGACAAATTCGGGTCAGTGAAGGCCACATGCAAAAGCCTGATGGCTTTTAGCGACACCAGACCTCCTGCCACTTGGTGTTTTGCACACTGGAGGGAGTGTAGAAGAAGTACAGGCTATCCACGCCTCAGATCTCTGCCGCTCGCTGGGTTGAGTGATTTGGCTGACAGTGTCAAATTGCTTCCGCGTGAGCGGCTTGGATGGTTGAATGCTTGTGGCTGGCTAGCTCTCGATCGGCTTGCCATCGGGGCATGTCATTAACTGTAAACCCAAACTCGCCCATCTGAACGCATGCTTGGTGGATCCGAAACGAGACGTGCTGACAACTTTCCCCATCCTTTTCGCCCATCAACTGGATGACCATGAGATGTCCATGACAAGCTGCGACGGGCCGGCTGAAAAAATCAGCAACCATCACCAATGACGAACCTGCTTGATCTGTCCAAACCTTCGTTGAGTAAAACAACTGATATCGCTCAAGCTTCTGAGACTGCACCTTTCTAGATGTTAAAGCCTGTCGAGTCAACGGAATCCAAAGCAAGAAAGGTGGACCAAATATCGCTTCTCTGCCATGCCAACTGGTTCTGTTGCCGAAGTGACCTTTAGTTTGCTGGAGGCTTTCAGGGGGTCCCTAGGACTAGAAGGAAGCAGGCATCTACATCTACACACGAAGCATCCAGGAACTCTTGAGAAGGCCCGTGCTGGCTCCAAATGGCTCCAGACTGGAAATGACCACATTGCAGCAGTCCTGGGCTGCGTTTCTTTGGGGACTGGCTTTATACCACTTCATCGCCGAGGGACGGTGCACGTGCATCAGGGTTGTGTCTCCAGGCGCGTTTTCCTGAGGGCCAGGGGCCACGTAAGCTGAGCATTTGAAGGTTGAAAAAGAAGGCTAAGGCATGTCTCGAAGTTGCTTGCGAAACTCAGCAAAGCGACATAAAGCTACAGGGGTTGGTATTGGTGGAAAGCTCTGCAAGTGCTTCGAAGGCGGTTGGCGAATTCAGCTTCAAAGGTTCAAGGATCGCTTCATATGTCTGCTTGGAGGTCTCTGGGCCACGTCAGCAATGCCCATCCCCCCGCCAACATAAACAAATATCTTAAAACGAGGAACACCATAACACATCATGAACAACCACGCGTCACATATCCAATATTTCCAAGGGGAGCAACTCAGCTCAACGACTCAATTTTAATAACATGTTTCAGTCGCTGGCTTTAATTCTGAGCTTTGAAGCTGCAAAAGAGTCCTCGTGTCCCTCCGCGCGTCCGTCCGTCTGCTCGCGTTTTTGGGTTCCCGGCCACTCGGAACACGCGCAGGTGGCTATTGGAGAAGACGAGCCAATGCCTGCCACGTTCCAGTCAGACACCCTGAGCACCACGCCACAATACTCTTCCACAGAAAACCTCAGATGGATTTGGACCAGGGTGTGCCTATGCATCAACCAACCTCCAATTTTTGCTTTGCAGCCTTTGTGTGGATGTGGCTCAAACTGCAGTGTGTGGCAGATTCCATCCCCACTTCAAGCAGATTTTCTTTCAGAAGGGTGGGCCAAATGGGATATCCTAAATGCATACCCCAAATAATCAACAACAAATACCTTTTTTTGTGCATACACTCGGATTTGGGCAAACTCGCCTGCTGCCTTTTGAGGGGTGACGCTGTTAGATGCCTTTGAGCAGGTGGCCTAACCTGGGAAGAGTTTATCATGTGTCAGGAGGTTCATTCAAAACATGATTAGCCAGACCGGCTTGGATTTTGAATGTCTCAATGCTGACTCTAACGCGCAGAGCGAACGTGGTGGGTTCAACGGGTTCAACATGAGACATCAATTTGCGTAGCCTCTCCTTAAGTCCCAACATGTCCCAACCCTCCCCAAAGGCGCAAAGGCGGCACAACATGACGCCGAAGGAGCCCCTGGCACGGTATCCGACGCTCGCCTGGGCTCTTGTGGCAGCTCGACAATGGGCTTGAGCAGTGCAGCGTCCACCTCAATGCATGGGCCATGAAGGCATCGATTTTGGGAAACCCAGTGAGAACTATGATATGGTCACGGTCCATTTTTTAAGATGAAGCATATGGATCAATCAAGTGATTCTTACCTTTGCTCAATCTGTGCAGGCAAGAAGCCAGGCTTCCCTCATCACTGGCGGCCAAACGGAGCGGTGTGAAACACGAGCCGAGCTTCTTAGGACCTCACTTCTCTCTTTAAGGAAATCTGCTCAAAGTGAAAGGCAAACATCTGAAGCTTGCGGAAATAGAGCACTCGAAAAACGGCCAAGGATAGAAAGACACCATGACTCGGCATGACTGTTTCCCTATATGCTGGAGACTGGGTCGTGAACGCATGCCCGCAGCCTTGTGGGCCGCACAAATCTCAGGACATGAGGGAGCTGCTGGAAATGACTAGGCGGACACAAACTGCCATGGAATGTCGGGTCTTACTCTCAAGGTTGAATGGCATTTTCATGGCATTATAATCCAATCCCGCAAAAAAGGGGGTCTCTTTCGCCGCATATCAAATGGACTCCGGCTGATGGGTCACCTGCAAATTCAGAGCTCGTATGTACGCGAGCCTCAAATTTACTCAGAAAATCCATCTACCCTCTTTGGCGTTTGCTCGTTAGTCTTACTTAAACATCGGCATCTTCTTAGTTGCGCAGCATTTGGGGAAAAGGCTGCCTTTCTCTCCAATGTTCATAATCCCATCATTTTCAGAACCAGCCCTTTTGACTCTTGCTGATGGGCAACATTTGCGAACACCCAAAGGTTGAACTGATCTTCTGCTGCCCTCAAACAAGAATGTTCCCCGCACGTTTGCCTTTCTTTTTCTTTGGACCCCGTACACCTTTACTGTCGCCCCACGTTTTGCTTGTGTTCCCTGGTGGGTGCCCATGAATAAAACGCTGCGCTGCCCTTCCTGTTTGGCCGAAGCCACATACTCTGCCGCGAAGTCTGCCGCGATGGCAGCTGCTGAGCTGTCCTAGAGCCCGAATCGATGGCCCAGGGAGCATTCACCATCTTAGTCAAAGGGAATACATCCTTTTCACGTTGTATGATATTCAACCATGCGAAATGCTTAAAGGCAAACCATGCATTTGGATTTTTCGGTTTCACCCAGGCCCAGTTTGCTTTCAAATGCAGTGATTCGTGGTACCATCCAGAGCGCTTACATGATTATTTGCGTGAGTTGATACGTTCTCCAAGGGAAGTCCGCCCTATCAGGGGCAGGTTTCATGCACCCAGCACCTGTATGATTGTACTAACTTGGCCACAAACGTTGTGGATAGGAGCAAAAGTCTATCTTCCCTTGTGTTCATTTCTGACACGGTTGGCAATAGCTCCTATCTACAGGTTCACGTTTGAATATAGCCAAATGTAGCCAGCGTGGGCTCGCATTTCTGCTCAAGCATTAAGTGTTTGTTGTTCTCATTGGGGAACAGGGGATTCCCCCCGCCAACCATTTCCTACAAGAATCCATAATGTCTCGCTGGAAAGAGCTTGGCGGAAAATCAACACGAAACTAACGGCCTGAAGAGGCCAGCTCATTTTGAACAAAACTGCCAAGAAAATAAATAGGTACAATCTGCAACTTGCGGACGTAACAAAACAGGCCTAACTTGGAGCACTTTGATTCTACACGTAGTCATGATAAGACAAATCTAACCGTCATGCATTACTTACCCTCCCATCCACAACCATGGAACCTCACAGGGGGCGGAGTCCAGGAAGATCAGTGTCCTAGAAAAGAGGCCCTCTGGAGGGTTCCATGGCAACGACAGGAGGCAGGTCCCTGACCCTCCCATCCACAAACATGGAACCTCACAGGATAGCTGGCTCGTCATTTGGTTGAGCCACGGCACCGCCACCATGCCCAGCTGCCGGGCGCGTGTTGCGTCCATGTCCCGGTGGAAGCTGCCCAGCTTCTCGCAGAGCGCGGGGTCCGGGGCGTAGCCTCTGGTGAATCAAGGGTGAGGGGTGGCGGCTCAAAACCTGCTGGAAAACCTTGGCTTCTTGTTTTTAATGCGGGGGTCGAACCAAGGGAGGGGGGTTGAAGTATTAAGACATGGGTAATTTTGAGCAAGCTGAAACTGGTGGATATCGGTGGACCAAGGAACTTTGGAATCCCGCCCGACCTTGCCGAGCAAAGATGGAGGTAGAAGCAACCCAGTAAAGCATCTAGTGCTCTGACGTTTCAACAAAATGGGTGGCCATTGGAAAGAAACCCGGAAATTGGGCTTCCTCTCCGCCCATTCCCACGGGAGGTGAACATGCGGATAGAGTCGCCGGCCCAAATGACCAGGAGGCAAAGTTGCAATAAACCAAAAGCATTGATGGAAAGGACAAGGTCAACAGTCAAATGGTTGAATCAAACCTCAACCCTCCGTGTTTCTCCAGGCTTCTCCAAAATGACTCTGGGCTATGATGGAAGCTTCACATGGTTCAGGGTTAGTTAGAGGGGCAAAAAGGGGGTACATGGCCCAAAGGTCCAAAGGTAACAAAGAGTACCTCTTGGCCCGAAATGAACCTGCAAAGACAACTCTCTTTTGTACGTGACCAATTATCTTTGAATGCTTGAATACTCCTATGCACTCGGCACCCCACTCCCAAATTTGTCGAGGTCGACGAAACAAGCAGTTTCATGGAACCACCAGTGAACCGATCAACTTTTGCAGAGTCACTGTCTGAGTGGACTGGCCAAAAGAAGTCCAACTCGGGAAGTCAGTCTGCCTTCGATCCTGTGGGTTTGTCTCAAATATGGGGAACCCCCAGAAACCAACGATCTGTTTCTCCTTGGTTTCCTTTTCAACCAATTCCAAAAAAGAGTATCGCCTCCAAAACAATGAGTATTTTTCAAACAATGCATTTGGCCAATCCCAAAAGTGTGCTGCTTGGTTTCCCTTTCACCAATTAATCCCTTTGGAATTTCCAATTGGTGGCAAAGGCTCAAACAACTGCACCAATCATGGCACTTGGGTAAATGGAACCAAAGGCTGAAGTGCCGTGCCCCAGCTCCATAGTCTTCCAGGTCCTCGAGTAGAGAGGTTAGAATAAGGGTACCTTCTTTTTTCTGTAGTCTATTTTAGTAGGGGAACCCTCCCTCCGAGAAAGAAACGGTAAAAGAAACGGCACCAATTGCTGGGGGACCTAGTCTTGAGCCACCTTCCCAGTGGCGATTTCACAAATTTTCGCCCCGGCGCTGACCTTCCCCAGCTTCGCCGTGTCCTGCACCACGCTGGCCACCGCCTGCTCCAGGTCCGACAGGCTCAGGGAGAGGCATCTGAGCGCCGGGGGGGGGGCGGGAGCGCTGCTTGACATGGGCGCAAGCGGCGCAAGCGGCGCAAGGGGATCTAACGTACCAAGTCAGGAGAGTTGGACTCCAACCAAAAGTGGGTGGCTTCCTCTTCATTTTGGAACTACCCAAAGTGGTTCCTAGAAGAGCGTGAGAAGCGTGGTTTCGCTTTGATCCCCAACATCGACCGTACAACGGGCAGCTCCCCATGTATTTTGCGCGGCCTGCTTGCTGGCTCCGGCACCAGTGTGGGATTTTGTGGCCAGGGCCTCTGTTTATCCGTAAGGCGCTGTGTGTCATCAAGACCCGGCCGCCAATGGCCGCGATGGGAATTGCCATACTTATGGCCCTTTGAGCCAGACGCAGGGGTATCAGGTGTATCTACTCGGTGCAATCACATAGCGACTTGGTGAAACGAGGTCCCTTGAGGCATTGGTGCAACCCCTGGCCCCCAAAGAAGGGTCACCTTGGTCCCATGCTGTCCACGGCGAGTCGAGTTGCGGGAGGTTCATGGCCCGGTCCATGGAATCCGACAGCGCCGCTTGCGGCAGGTCCGCAAGGTGCAGCAAGTTCCTGCGTGCTCCGCTTGGCTTTGTGTGGCCTTGGCTTTGTTCTGAGTGACTCTTCGTTTGTTTAATCGGCCCTTGCTTAGGCGATCGTCTTCATGCTGCTTGGTTCAGGAAGTGGTGACAGGGTCAAAGAACAACAAATGACTGGGAACTTTCTTTCCTGTTGTTTATTCGAGATCAACCAGCATGATAAGCAGGAATACGTCAAGTGATTGCTTTGTCTGCTTAGCAAGCCAAACGTGAGATGAGGGAACTGCTTTCCAGCTATTTGCGTTGCCCCGAAACAGCAACACTCGTCAAGTCCCCAAAACAGCCCCAAATAGCACGCAGTATACGAGACCACCCGGGTGATCCTAAATACTTTGGAGTCTATCTTGGCGATCTGCTTGTTGATAGCCCGAATTCAAAACAACGAACACCGCGCGGCTCCAGCCGACTGACCAAGTTTGCAAGTGCGGAGGCTATACCAGAATGGCAGCTGCCATCAACACTTCATTATCATTAACTAAGCCAATTACATGCCTTCCCCCCTTCGCACATCTGCACAAAACACGCCACAGCCCCCTACCCAGGTCCTTGCCAGGACGCGGAAACCGCAAACGGCATGCTTCATGTCCGGCGAGAGGTTCAGAACCTGCAACAAAGGCCGCCAGGTTCATGCAAGTAGGCCCTTCAGACCATCCCAAAATGGCTCCTTGTCTTGATACTCAACTTGATACATACCGAGTATGCAATTCAAACGGATCATCTCACCGAAACCAGTTCCAATGGGCAAAATTAGCAAGCCCTCCAAATGACAGCGGCTGCTGCGTTTGTTGGAAGCCATGAAGATAAGGTGGTCCAACGGATTTCGACGCATATTCCTAAATTAACCCCAGACCCGTTCGGCGGGGTTCCAAGCAAGAGGCCGTACCAAGGCATAACTTCCCAAGACTTGGGTGCACCAACAAATTCAAAACTCGTGTTGGACTCCTCTGGCTACGGCGATTTTGCCTGTCGCTGGCCTCAGCTCAACTTGCAAGGGACGGCCCTTGCGATCTGACCAAACTCACTAGGGGTTGTGAAAACGTAGCACACGCAGAGGAAACCATACACCCTCGGAACCAAGGCCTTGCGTGGTATGTGTTCAAGCTTGGCGTCCTTTGCCTTGTGTCAGCGCCATTCACGTGGGCTACATTCACCAAACGACCGCCAAACAATGGGGAATTCCTCACAAGCGGCACCATCCGACTGACCAAAGCTGTGGCTCACATGCAACCCAGTTAGGTTGCTTCGGGTTGCAAAGGGAAGGTTGCAACTTCAACAAGTGCATGCGAAGTTGTCTTTGCTCGCAGCCGTCTTGCGAAGCTTTCGCGGAGCTTTCGCAGCCCCACGTTTCCCTTGCAGCACGCCTTTGCTAAGTTTCCGGTTTTGTGTCTCTGGCCCGGAGAACCGGGATTCAACTGATTCAACCACCGTCCTGTGCCTTAGGTGGCCTTCCCCTTTTCGGGGCGGTCTTTCCCTTGGCCACGGGTTGGTTTCTCGAGAGACTGGCGCTGAGTTCGCCCGAGCCGCGCAGCTTTGGCCCTTCAGCGGCTCCCGGATCACTGTGGAGAAGGCGCCCGGGAGCCCCGAGTTCACCTCCTGCCACAATTCGGGGATCGTCGGCCGAGCCGAGGGGGACGAAGGGAAACCACTGGATATGTGCTTTTTTGAGGATGCCCTTTTTGGGGTGGTTTAAAAGGGAATCTGAAGGGAAACAGTAATTGTGGGGGTCCCCTATTTTGACATCCCAGCCACGAAAAAGAGAAACAACGCATCAAGGGTGGGAGGCATGCACCGCTGTTTTCACGCCAGTGTGTTTGGCTCGCCTGCACAACGCATGCCGCACACCCCCCCCCCCACCTCCCCCCAACCCTACGTCCTAAGCCCGCCATAAACCAACCCGACACCAAACCGAGGCCCGCCTACGCTGCCCCAGCCCAACCGATAAGCCAAACATGAGAGTTGGTACAGGCTGCGTATGGATTGCGATTCGCCAAAACTGGGCCACAACATATGCAAACGCACAGTAGACGCATGCGGCTCGCTCCGGCCGGGGGATCACGGTGGGCAGCCGCGCGGTGCGCCCATCCAGAAAATTCCGCCGGGTGTAGTCGTTGATCATCAACTCGCAACAGGCCTTCGTCCTGAGACCATGTTGAGGGCACATTTGACATTGGAGTCCAGAATAAGTTGGTGAACCCCGGAAGGAATCAAAACGAGATACCATGAGATAATATATACCATTTGACTGGTTTTTACGCATGCTCTTTTCGCAGTGGGCTGGGTGGTACCACACAAGCTCCTTCCAACCCGTTGTTGCATTGCAGACTCACTTCTAGGAACAAAACCCCAAACTGGACCAGCTCACTGGGACACCAACCGGCATAGATTGGACCAATCGGGTATGTTTTTTCCAAGACTTTGGAATGCCCCCAAATGACTTATACATTTCTATGCCTTCGTTTACCAAGCATGCAACACAAATCAGCGTCCAGAGTCTCGTGTCACCAAGCTTCAAACTGTCCAAAGTCGATCGCGGTTCCTGGGGGAAAGCAAAAGTCACATTGAGTGCCGCCTTTCAGAGGGGTCCAAGAGGTCGATCATTGAGACAGGCCGACACGTCTGCGGGCAAGGCTGAGGCTGAGGATTGAGGACTGAGGACCAGAATAATACCGTGCCCATGCTGAATCTGTTCCAACTCTGCTCTGGGGGTCGATTCCTCCCTAGAGGCCAGAGTTCTCTTCAGAACTCTTTAGTTACCATCTGTATAAATCAAGGGCCGGGATGTTCCAAGCAACCCTGAAGAGCATGGACCACATGTTGATATTCCGGACGTTGAGATGCGGTGTTTGTTGAGGGAGTCCGAAAAGCACCAAACCAGTTTTGGGGTCCCCTATGGAGTCTCGGAAAGCCAAATCGCGATTCCACCGGGTCTCATGCCGTAGCTGGTGCGTGGCAGCAGCTTGGTGTCGTCCCTCTCCGGGCCCGCAGCACGCTCGCCGAAGCACGCGCCGGAGGAAGCGAAGATGAACTTGGAGTTTCGTCCTCGGATTCCGGACGGACGCTTTGTGGGATCCCCGGCTTATCCTCATAGGGCTTTTGCCAAGCCCGCTCAGCCCCTAGGGGTCGCTCAAAGTGGAAAAACATACAGAGAATAGTTTGCGATAAGCTCGTTATAGGTTTGTTTTTAGGGCTTGATGCTGCTGTCTCATCTCTAAATCCACAGAAGTCTTCTCTATCAAAGGCAAACAGGAGTCTTAAATTGACTTTCACAGGGTAGTGCCCTCTTGCAATTCCGTTGTTTGCGCACGTGTGTGTGTGTGAACAGCTGGCACAGCAACCTGAATCTGCACAGCAGCGAGCTTGCTTCAGCCCTGAAAATACATCATCGTTTTAATAAGCGCTCCTCGCTTGAAGTCCCGCCTTACCGTTAGCTCATGGTGGTAGGCTCTATCCTCTCACTGTTGAAGCTCTAGGAAGGCAACACCGTTCTCGGGCAATCGGAAGTTCAGCAAGGGACACTGCCAAGTGACAGTCGATCTCTAGATCAGTTGAAACCTGCGGTGAGCCAACCAAACCGTGATCACTAGCTGCCAACTCGCCGGTGAAGCTGGAAAAAAAGTTCTGAGACTCACTCTTTGGAGACAGTCACAAAGGAAACGCGGGCCCTGGTACCCTCCCAAATCAAGAATCAAATCATGAAAAATCGATTGCCGTTGGGAATGGAGCCTTTTGCAGGCCCAGAATTTGGGCAAATGTTTATCCACTTGCCATGACTTCCTCTTCCTCTACGTCAAGTTTCGTCGACGGCAGGCCTCGAGGAGGTTCCGGGTGCCCTCCATATTGACCTAGCAGCGTTCACTGGACCACGGGCCCATATGCTCTTTCAAAGGCTAGTCGCTGCTTGAATGACCGCCCTTTGTCTCGGAGTTGCGTTATCTCACCGACAAGACTGAGCCCGTGTTTACCGCAACAGGATTGAGTTTGACGCGATGTCATGTCTCGAACTCTTTGTATTGGTTACGCCATAAGCGCGGCCGAGACTACCAGTTCAACACCATGCCCGAGTAGCCATCAGGAAAGCTGCCATTTGGACGGGCTCCCACCAAATCTTGAGACGTACACTCGAGCGAACTATTGGCAACAATCGGCCGGTGGGGGTGGTGTCTAGGCAGAGCATACCAACTGTTGTTCAGGACATTCGTGACAATCTTTGCCATAGATGCAGATGTGTTGACGTTTTTGTTGGTAGTCTGGTTTCCGGGTCCGTTTGACTTGCTCCTTGTGATGCCACCAGACAAGTGTGCGACACACACACACAATCACACAATCTGAATAGAGTACAAGGCACGCATCTGAGAATCCAGACTATCACTGCCTCACTGCTGGCAAATGAGCAGAGATATCGTTTCTCACTTAAGGGTGATCCAAGGATTGAAGCAGTAGTGGGCGGGCACAATATACTTTGCTGCAACATGTTCATGAGATCTCAGACGCAAACATTTATGCACATACACGCGTGGCGTGTGTGTGTGTATATATATATATATGTGTGTATACACATGTATATATATAATATACAATATATTTATATGTATGTATAGGTATGCTACTGGTAATAGGTGTATCTATGTGCACATAGATGTTAATTTTTGGCTGTCGGACCCTTCAGGTTGGGCGAGTGGCGCGCCAGCAGAGATCGAAGTCCTCCTCACCCTGGCCGCTCATCACTGAGGCCAGGTGAAAGACCACCATCCCGTCCTCGGTCGATTCTCCGTAAAAAAAACTAAACTAAGCGTGGAACTTTGGTGGAACCCTGGTGAAACCTTGGTGGAACCCTCGTGGAACCTTGCCTCAGGGCTGCCCCGGACCACGGAGCCTATCTGGGCTGAGACCCCAAAGCTTTCAGCTGTTGGGACCAGAACTACCGGAACCTCCGGAACTTTCCTTCAACCTGACACTCGGCCTGCACCAGACCACCCCGGAACATCCGAAACCTGCCTTGAACCTTACCCCTAGCCTTCAATGTTGAAGTTTAACTAGGACCTCTGGAGCGTAGATGTTTTACTCGCAAGTGCGGTGTTTTACTTGAAGAGATGTTTGCATGTCTATGTTTGGCTGCCACTCTTCCAATGGATGCAACCTTTAGATCAGATGATGTTGTATTTGCACGCCTTCTAGAGTTCTGCAAAAAAAACGGCCGCGTGAAACAGTGTGAACTTCGCGTGAAACGCGGTGTTTACCCGTGAGCTGCGGTGTTTACCCGTGAAGTTCGCGTGCCCCAGTTTCCTGTGATACACCCAATTTACAAAGCGGAGAAGAAGAGGAATTGTGACCTGGGCCTTCTCCGGAACCTTTGTGCCAGACCGCCCCGGAACCTCCGGAACCTTGCTTGAACCTGACACCTGGCCTGCACCATGCACCAGACCGCCCCGGAACCTCCGGAACCTTCCTTGGACCTTACACCTGGCCTGCATTAGACCACTGAACCTCCGGACACTTTCTTGACCATACACCTGCCTGCACCAGACCACCCCGAACCTCTTGCACCTTACACCTGGCCTGCACCAGACCCCCGGAACCGCCGGAACCTTCCTTGAACCTTACACGTGGCCTGCGCCAAACCACCCCGGAACCTCCGGAACCTTGCTCGAACCTGACTCCAGAGCTCCCCCAAGCCACCCCCAAACCTTATCTGGGCTGAGACCCCTTAGCTTTCAGCTGTTGGGGAATAAACAGCAAATATGTCTGCGGCTATTGTTGCTTTACTTGTATGCTGAAGGGGATCCACGATCTAGTCTGTGAAGCAAAGCTTTGAGTCTGCCCTTGCTTATTGCTTTCCTTTTAAGACCACAAGCCCAATAACAATATTTGTTTGTTAGCCCAACACAGGCGCGCGAAGAATGATCTAAAGCCTCTGCATGCCAACTGACTATACCAATAAGGAAGGCACATGTGCTTCTTGCACCCTACTACAAATCTAAGTCTGGGGGTCATAGTCTGCCTGACAACTGTTCTCTGAGTTGCCAGTGAAGGCCCAAGCCAGTGATGCTGAGACTAAACCGTACAAAAGAGACATATCAATCGTTTTGGAATTCGGCATAACCCAAACCTGGGGATCGAGGCTCGTACAAATACTGCGAGGCACACGCATTGAATCATGAGAGGTAGCGGGTGGATCCTAGAGGCAGGTGTGGCTTTGTTTTCGCCTTCACGACTTTGGCTCCAATGTAATTCAGGGTTTTATTGGATGACCGTACTTCGGAAGGCAGATCATGTACAATAAACACGCCCTATAATTGGCCAAATCTATGAAACCAAAAGCAGATACTGGAAGGGTCATAGATGTCGCTCACCTAACAAATGGTGAGAAGGCAACGTACTACAAATTCACGAACCTCCATATAAGGAGCCTTCACTATAGGCCCAGGGTTCTTTGGTTTTTACAGACCTCCGCATACCTTCAGTGAGCTCGAATTTTGCGCGCATGCCTTGGCCATGCGCATTCGTTTCACTTGTGCGCCTCGTCAACCAGCTTCTCGCACTGGGCGGGATCCGTGATGTCCCCGGGCTGCACACGCAGGCGGGGGTCCTTGGGCAGATCCTTGGCAGTGCCTGGGTCGAGTGAGGTAAAGGTCACCCTCAAGCAGAAAGGATCCGCGAAAATGGAACAGACTTGAACACCACAAACGCCATACGCTCCCCACAGTGAATGGAGAGGAAGCGGTGTCCCGCCCGCCCGAGTCACATGGACATGGAAGCATCAGATTTGAACTCCTCAACCACTGCCAGCGAAGATATGTAAAGGATGTGATGGGCCCGCCTGAGTCGAAAAGCACCACCTCCCGCACTTCCTGTTTCTGGTCATCTGCCTCAGTGGAGAGCAAATAATGCAAGGGTCATGGTTTGACCAGACTAAGCAACCAACACATCTTACTCTTTTCTGGCTGAAGAGGATATGATGGAAATACATAGTCTTGCAATGCTGAGTGACGCAACGGCTATGGTGGTCGCATATGGGTCTGAAGAGCGATACTCTTCGTTCCCCTGCACGGTCGATGGCACAGAACGGGATTCCTCTAACCTGGCCCAAAGAAGTCTTTTATAATATAGGAGGCAATTTGCGATCTTGCTTGCGCATGGACTCTTCCTCAGTTGCAGTGGCTGGACGAAATTGTGCAACGGAATTCACAAGTGCTTGGTACCTGCTGTTTTGAGCGAACAGGTGAACGCATCCACACTGGGGTTTACTGAGACATTTTGCCATCCTTCCGCCGCCGCCATGGCTAGGTGACGGCACTCGGAATCCAAATCGCAACTCTGAAACGGGCATGTCTTCACATAGGGGTACCCCAAAGATGTTTCCTTTTGGCTTTCCTTTAACACCACAGAAAGGGGGGGGTAACCTCAAAGCACACACACACAAACGGGATGCTTGTGCTTCAATTGGAACGGGCTTACCAAAACCCGCAGTTGCACCCACCCTCCGATTCCGGAGTCCATTCCGCCAGCTTGCAGATGTCAGCTCGCCGATGGCGAGGAGGCCTCAAGTTGGTATCTGTTCGAACTCCTGACATCTTTTCCCATAAAAAATACCGCACCCTCCCGGTATATTTTAGACCACACGCATTGGGCCTTGAAATGCGGTGGATTGCTGGAAGTCGAAAGACGAGAAGGCGGGGTTGTATTTGAGTCAGCATGTCCAATTGGGTAATTGAAGAGGCTCAATAACAAAAAAGAGCATGGGCTTCAGGAGGATGTCGCGCAGCCTTCCGGAACCGGCACCAGGGCCGCCCCAAGCTCGGGATGGGCTGTTTGACTCCATAGCCGCTGTTGCGGCAACAACAAGAAACACCAACGAAACAAGTCCTCATCAAGGGTTTTCTGTTGTGTTACCCCCAAAGTCAACCGTCGCATGTCAATCTGTGGTCCAGAAACATGAACGCCTTTTTGATTGGTTTTGGAGGGAACCCCAAGTGCTTTTGCGAGCCCCTGTTTGGGAAATGCCAAAAAACAAGCTGTCGGGTGAGCATTGAAAGCTCACATTTGTGCACTGTGTCTAGTCACAAGGACAGTCACCTGGGCCAATGTCAAACCTTTTCGTGGCTGTTGGAAGGAAATCAAGACCCTTCCGGGCCCAATATGTCTGGGTTCGGGCTGGCCCCGCTTGTACAAACCTGTTAGGACCCACCATGCTTGAAACCCCGTTACAATTGAAACAACGGTTTTCGCCACCCTTGGCCCTTCACCAAACGGCGTATTCCCCGAAACTTGGGGCACCGAGGACCATCCGATTCGTGGCACCGAGGTGCGCTTGGCCACCTGGAGCCCCAGGAAGCCGCAGCCGCCGGTGACGACCACTTTCATCGCGTAGGGCGGACGCGTTGGGGCAGGGGGAGCGCGTCGCGCGTCTTTGTGGAGTTGGTAGTGACTGGTAGTGGTAGTTGCTGCTTCTTTTTTTGATGGTTGCTGCTTTTTGTGGGGCTGTTTTGTGGTGGTGCCTTTGGGTGCCTTGGTGCAAAGGGAAACTAAAGGAGCCCGAAGCTAAACCCAGGAAGGGGGGCGAACGAGGTAGGGGCAGGGACCGAGGGGGGCGGATGAGGAGAATCACGGTGATAGCGAAGACTTCCCATCCCCGCGTGGCTGGTGGCTGGTGCTTGCAATTTGACACGTAGGAACAGGTGTGGTTGGGAAAAACTAAAGGTATGCTCACAGGGATTTCGAGACTGCCACAAAGGATTCGTGGCATGAACAGGTCGTCGTGTCTCAGGACGTCATGCGTCCACATGATGCCATTCGAGTCGCCGAACATCTCCGACTGCCAAGCTGAAGAGCCAGAATGCACCAGGCAGTCGCATATACGGTGGCGGGGGGGGGCAAAAACTAGGGCCTATGTTGTCCCCAAAGATGCCTTCAGTTGGGTAATGCCGCAAAGCCCACGGGCTGAAGAACCAATCTCCTCATCCCAAACTGGTGTTTTAGATCGGTCAATTGGCATCAAGAGGAGCTTGGGGTTCAAACCCCTAAATCAACAAGAGCAAAGACGAACTGCTTTCATCTCACATAGTCTGGCACTGCGCGGGATCCGGGCCTATAGGGGGCATTGATCTACTTCAAGGCCATTCTTCGGAAGATGCAGCCATTCTGAGTCCTTCAGACCGATCTGAGGCTGACAGTACACCCAACTTCAGTTCTGAACCTGAGTTCAGTCAGAACAGACTCACTCCGACACAATAACTGCTATAAAACGGGAGATGAACTAATCACCTTGAACTCTTAAGGTGCTCAGGGATCCTTATTTTACCTGCAGGTCTCCTACGCATGAACAGTGTTGGTGTGCTGTTGAACGGGGATCGCATCCAAAAGACCTCCGGACGAACCTCACAGGTGTGGCTTCACAATTCTGTGTCAAACATGAGGCCCAACGGCGGATATATATATATATATATATATATATACATATGGATGTCCCAGGCAAACCTGGACTCAAATCGCGGACCTTCTGCCAATGGTTTGCAATTCTTGTTTTTGAGAAGCCGACGACAAACCTGCCAAGGGGAGGTTGGTTGACTCTCAGAGAACTCCGAAGGGTTCCTGCACCGACAGAATTGTCCTGGGCATAGGCGGAGTCTAGGGTCCGACTCGGGAGTGACAAATGGGACCTGGACCCCTTTGGGTGGGTGAAGCGTCATTCGTGTAGCCTATTTGGGTATGTGCCACACAACCGGGGATTCCTCCAGATGATCGGTTTAAGGTTGGTTCCCTTTCAAAGCCGCATCCCAAATGCGCTCCTAGTTTTGACAACATGCCCATTCTTGGTGCAAGAGTCTCTGCAGGAGATTCCTCGTTCCCACACATGATCCAAGTTGATGGCTGTAGCTCAAGTTGCGGCAACTTGGGAGTCCGGCGAAATGCCCAGGCGACGGGCTACAGCTTGAGGTCGAGGAGGCGTTGCTGGATGCCTGCGCTTGAATTGCTTGCGAGTCAAATGGAAATGGAGCACCAGCGTTCAAATTTCGCATGGTGCTTGTGTAAAGAGCCCTCAATGCAACCACCGGGCCCCTTCCGTCGCCGTTTTGCAATACCTGTTTTCAAGGGCGCACCGGGGAGGTGGAACGAGTCAGGCAGAAGATGCCCGTGAGTGAAGGACACCGTTTAAAACATCCGTCAATGATCATGGGTGGTCGGCTTTGAAAGGATACCGGAGTGAATGGAGGTGTGCAACTCAGTTGCTCGCAACCAAGCTTCCGGAATACCAGAAGCAACCAGAGTTCAAACAACTCGCCCAGGACGGACTCGGCCTGGATACGTCATGACCAAATTGTTGACCACCCCGGCTGGTCAATGGTAGCCTTGGTGATGAAATTTTAGTCACACACAAGGAAGCTCGGCATTGGGCACCTCAAAGTATCAGTCACATCCTGTCGCTTCGCGAACCAGGAGAGTGGTGGTTGCTGCCGTCAACAGAAAGTGCGAATTCTGCCAGTCAGGCAAGGAAGGGCATGAAGTTCGACGACAATGGCATACCTCATACAAAGTAAAGCCATTCCTAAAAGTCAGATCCCGCGCAGAGTCTCTGCGTCGCCAACTTTGAGAAATATCCAACATCGCGGCCCAAGTGACATGCCATGCCTCTTGGTGTCTTTCATTCCAAGGGTTCACAAACCGCCTGCGCAACTCACCGCTGCTGAGGGCCTTCACTTAGAACGGTCCCCACCCTGCTGCCGAGCTCTTTCTCGCTCTCAGTGCGACGACGAAGCTACCGGCTTTCCGGAGAGCAAGGAGGGCAAAGCTTCATCTCGTGCTTCGGCTAACGGCTGCTACTGACACCGGCATGTTGTGGGTAGCTACACTATGCTACACTGTATATAGGTCTGTGGTAATTCGGTGTCTTCCATGTGATACACCGCGCAAGAGCTGCTGCTTCTGCCATTGTTGTTTATGATGTCGTTGCGATGTCCCTATGCGTGTGTTGAGCGACATGCATGTGCGAGTGAGTCACAGCTGTCCCATTTTTGTGACCTTCAATCTACACAGAACACTGATGCAATCAGAAGGAATGTCTCGCGAGGAACACTCAGCAAGGTCAGCACCCCAATGGCAAGCCACATGGACAAGATACCCATAAGTTGTTTGGGTGAAAAAGATGTAAACACCGTTTTTGGACTTCCAAAGAGAAGCGACACGAAACATCTCCACGGTTCCAAAAACGGTGGCCCTATTGTTGACAACCTCCCCCACCCCACGCAGAAGCTTGTGTGTGTTGTTCCAATTTGTCTGGTTCCCTGAGCAACCAGTCTGAACCCAAAACTCAAGCTTCCAGCCTAGAACCAAAAGCAGGGCGTACAATGGCATCTTTTGTGTGCGTGCATATATATATATAATGTGCCTATACAGGTTGACTGTATAGAATATGTGGATTCCACGCAAGGCAGTCTGTCATGAAACATGTGCCTTGACTTCCTTAACGAATTGCTGCTCGCACAGCAACCACAGCGACTTTTGCGCGAAGCTGTCTTTTCCCGGTTTGGACTCAATGGCTTCATGTGCCTCAACACAACAAGTACCTAAGGTTCATGAACTCTGGCCGCTCTTGCGTTCACCTGGAGCTTTGTCCCCCTATTGCTGGCTCCATCACTCGCTGGCACGGCACGCCTACTGAGAGCGTTTCTGGGAATTCTGGCTGCAGTCAATACAGCAAACCATTCCCTGCTGCGCAGTTGGTGAGCTTGGGAGGCTGGACCATCTTCACAGCACGTAGGCCGTTGTTCACTTCAAGGCGTTGCCCTTGCATCACAGGTGTATGTGGCATAGCGATTGTCTTTGACGGGTGTTCACCTCTGCTAGTCTTTCCCTCAAATCATGAGGGGGCATACCAAGTCTAAATCGTTTGCTTCCCCCATGCACATTACCTGGGCTGTACATGGAGAGGAGATGTATCGGACACACTTCAGGGATTGCTCGGCACACAAGTGTCAGAATGAACTTGAGGCCACTGCTGCTGCACTGCTCAGCTCCGTAGAATCCGAATACCATGAACCACATGTTGCCAGCCTACATTCAAATTGGCCGGCCAAAGAACAGCGAAACGATGGCGCTAGACCAAACTGGCTATGACAGCAACAGTGTAATGATGAAGGTGCTGCTGAAATATGTTGCTCAGATCCTCCAAATGGAGGCATGCTTCGGCCAGTCACCCGCTTCTACTCATCATCACCTTGGCCGTTGCGGTCTGCGAGCTTGCTTGTCTTGATGCACAACCAAGCTGGCTTATAAGAGCGGTGACTATGGTTCATTAAGGCAGGTCCCATAAAATGGATTCAACAAGTTTCAATATTCAAACCCGCAAACCAACATATTTGCAGTGGATTGGGCAACCCAAGCCGGAAGTGGCGGTTGCTGCAAGCTGCTGGAGGATGCTGGTTTCTCCGGTTTCGCTGAGGCCTAACTTGTTCACATTTCTGCGTGTGAACATTGCCATGATATGCAGCAACAGGGAGGCATCCTTTTCATATCTTTTCATCTGCTCTTTGTTATTACAGACCGCGTCAATGTATCACGTTTCAATGGTGACCTTTGCATTGTCTTGTTTTTGGAAGAACACAACCCACCCGTCTCCGTGCCACAAAAAGGCACAACGGAATTCGCAGAGCATCCTGGACTCGGGAAGGCTATTTATAGACCTAACATGGTGTGCACTTCCGACCGCGCAGCAAAGTGACATGCCACCGAACACCGCTGGCGTTCGCAAAATTGCTCATTGGTAGCTGGCAGTATTGGGGGCCTGCAAGGCCCGACCACCCCACATTCTTCCTTGCCACATGTGCGATTGATGATCTGACCTCTCTTACCTTCATACCCGGGCTGGCCTCGGGCTACAACTCCGCATGTCCGGCGCCTTGGCCTGACCTTCCCATGCTCGTGGACTGAAGGTCCACTTTGACAAGTGATTCCCCCGATGGAAAAATCGGGGGAGCACGCTCGTGTTTTCCCATGAGTACCGACATGCCCTGCGCTGGCCTAGGGGCCCGGGCTGTCGAGGCTCTCTGCCTCTTTGCAGAAGGCGAGGCGCGTGCAGGCGGAAAGCGGCAAGTGGGTCCGCTCCTCTTGGAAAGAGCAAGGGACCCCCGGCTGCTTTCACGGGGGAAATCCGCTTTCAGTGCACAGAACCTTCCAAAAGAGAAGTCGTCTATTCAAACATGCACTTCCATGTGTAGGGGTGGGGTGATTGGGAAAGACTGGGTCGTCCCCAATCCATCTAGTCTTCCAAAGATTCACGGACCAATGGACTACCCGGAAAATCGGCCTTGTTCGAATCTGGGTGTTTATTAGAAGTCTTGCAACTCAGGTTCTTTGGCACCATGACTAAATAGATTCGGTTTTTGCTAATCCTGGATGTTTGTGCAACCTAACTATAGATACCCCTCAAGAGGTTGTGAACCATGCGCCGGGTAGGCTCACACCGATTGTGAGCAATGGTTTACAGCTGAGCCACAACTAGTGAGCCTTCACACACACACACGCACGCACGCACGCACGCACGCACGCACGCACACACGCACACACACACACATTCACACACACACACACACACACACACACACACACACACACACCCACCCACGCACGCACGCACGCA